>JAFIRS010002014.1:0-262694 GCA_018342105.1 Gonioctena quinquepunctata | reverse complement strand
AAAAAAAGGGTTTTTATGAGAGTTCCAAGATTTTGAACACATTTTGCTGGTTCCCTTTTAGGAAAAATTTAACCGTAAAAAATCTATTAACCCATGAGGCTGTGAAGGTATATTTAAGTCCAAAACAAGTAATTTCATACTACGCAGTAGCCTATTGAGTTCTTATTTTTTTAAGGAGATTTTTCTCAATTATGGTTTTATAACCCCAATTATAACTTTAATTTAGTATTGAAGGTGAAAATTTGGTCAAAATGGGTAATTTCGGACTTTTTGAAGCCTTTTTACCCCACTGTTTTAAATTTTCCATAATGTTAGTTGGGATCTGTGTTTATGGTTGATGAGTTTGTAATTATGGCCCGATTCGATTAAAAATTTGGGATGTCGTTTTTTGGGGGGTAGGAGATTATAAATTTAGTCGAAGATAATTGCTTTTAGAAAAAAACATAAATTGAAGATGGAACCCCAAGGGGGATGAATTGTTTCAGATGGTCTCCCCAAAGGAATATATAGCTCAGAACTTACGAAAAAAGGCCCTCATGAAAACGTTTTAACAAAAATGTATAGATTAAGGCGTACTTGCCCAAAAAAAGCAAAAAATAAAAAAAATTAATAAAAAAACTTTTTTGAAGACAAGTTTTTATTCAAATGCACTAAAAGTAATCAAAATTTTTTATGTGTGACGTAGGTTATTGGTGAGTTATAGATTAAAAGTTGTCGTTTTATTCGAATCAAAATTTGCGCGACAAGCTCTTGAATTAATAACTCACGGAATAACCTAGTCCCCATCCAAATACATTATTTTTTTGGGCATTTGAATGGCTTTTCAAAAAGTTTTTTTTTTTTTTTATTTTTTATTTTTAGATGAGCCTAAAGGCCTCTATTTATGTATGCATTATTATTGTTATTCTCATATAAATTTTCAGTTCGGGATCTGTTCAGATAAAAGTGAAGAGCTGATTTCACCATGGGGCAAATCTCCATCTTATGAAATTCATTTCTAAAAATATTGCCTTGAATTTAATTGCGCGATTACCATTCTATCATTTGCATCATACAGTCCTTTCCCCAACTATTGACTAATAGAAAACTATTCATGACTTGAACTTGAACTTATTTCCAGTCGTCAATTAAACTACTTCAGACATCCAAAGTGAATGTAAGATGAGTGTGTTCATCAGTCATGGATTTTTCATATAGTAATGAGTGGTAATTATTTGTATATGATTTGGGAATTTTATTCATGTTGTATTGCAATCATGATATTGCACTTTTCTTCAATGTAGTTACTTTGTGATTTTTTTTTTGAGTGTCTACTATTACATAGAATTAACCCGGTTTCGAGAAGTATAATTTTTCCGGAAGCAGTTTTTTTTATCAATGTAAAAGGTAATGTAAACATTTATTTCGGCTTTCAATCCCAAGGAAAGGGAGTAAATCAAGTATCGTCGCTTCTTTCAACAGATAATTTATTATCTGCATGAAAATATTACCCCCATAAACCTAAGCTGAACCATTTGTGAATTTTAATTTCCAATTATTCCATAATTTGTCGCTAATTTATCGCTAATTTATTACCATAATTATAAATTTGTCGCTCATCGTTTAAAAAAAAATCCATGGTTCTGCTAGGTTTATATAAACTAAGCAGAACCACTTCGTACCTGTCTACTTTTGGAAAATACTAATACTACCATAATTTGTCGCTAATTTATCGCTAATTTATCGCTAATTGATTACCACTTCGAAAAATTTTTTCGCACATCTTAAAAAAAAAATATGGTTCTGCTAGATTCATATGAAGCTAGCAGAACCACTATCTATCTAATTATGAGGCGTTTTGATTACTTCTTCAAAGTAATTTAATGATTTTTCGATAATTGTTTGTTTGGCGCCTCTCAAAATTAGTTACTCACATTACTTTGGGAGCTCAATTATCATTAAGACTAATAAGGTTTATTTTATTTTTTGCTTTTCAGTTGATTTTTCGTCGGTTTAATTTTTCGTTAAAAGTTTTTATTCATATTTCATAAGTTAAAACAAATTCTCGAATTTTTTTGTTTTCGCGGATGGACTTACAACTTTTATACACGAACCATTTTTTTGAATGCCATCAGCTTTGGTTTGGTTAATTTTTTCCAGCGATGCCGATTATGATAGCAACTTTTATGAGTACTTGTGATTCCAACCCCTTTTCATCATCTTATGATGATAATCCGACTTCAGGCTTTGTAACCGCCGCATTTTCAGTTATTTCAAAATTTTTCCACAACACACGGTTACAATTTTTTTGGTTTACAATTTATTGGAATGCCATGAAAATGGAACAAAATATTTGACAGAAATACGTTTTAAGAGAAAAGAAATCAATTAACTTTTTAATTAAAATAAATAAAAAAATACAAATTAAAGTAACAATCAGTGGAAATAGTAACGCATTACAAATAAATGGGAATTTTAATTAGTTAACGGATGTAGCAACTGATCCTCCTTCAAATTGAATACATTTCTCAACTCGAGTATGATTGGTTACTCTCCTCAGCTCTGGAATGTTGCTTTCGCGACAGGCTTCTCTTATTTCAGTACAAAGTTCTTCTCGATTTCTAGGCCTTGTTTCGTAAACTTTATTCTTCGCTGTTCCCCAGAAATAAAAATATATTGCCTTTAAAATGAAAAATGTCTCATTCCTCAAGACAGCTGACTACAAAAACCTATACAATGCTCGCATATCCATAAAAAAACAACTACTTCCCTGGCTAATGCCTCGAAATGTTGCGAAATTGATAAATATTGGCCCCTCATCAGTACAGGGTGGGTCAAGCATGCAATAATGAAGAATATCACCATTTTTTTATTTTTACCTTACAATAAAAATTAAAAAAATATGGTAAAAATATTTTTTTGATACGTGTTATAGTTTTCGAGATATTTAATTGTTTAGCTAGGCGTGCAACGACGCGGAGTCATGGCCGCTGTGACGTCACTGTACAACGGTCGTTCAGTGCGTGCTCTGCTTCCGAGCTGTGTGTATGAAGTTTGCGTCGAAAATTGATAAAAATGTCGAATCCAGAAACTAGAAAATCGTGTATTGTGCCAAAGTGTTTAAAAAAAAAACTACTAATGCACCCGAAAAGTTGTTTTTTTATTGTTGCTTTCGAACCTAAAAAGAAATGGATGCAAATCATGATGTTCTGGGGTGATTCGGCATTTCACTGTACAAATATCTCTTTTAACTTTCACATATCAATAGCGTCGTCGCCGAAGCTCTTTCTAGCCGATCTAAAATAAAATAAACATAAGTTGATCTAATATATAAAAAATAAAATACGGTAAATATAAAGTTACTCTACACATGCACTCTGAATATAGGGAAAAAACTTTTCTTACGTGTTTTTGCCTCCTGAACACGAAAAATGCGGCGGTCTCATACCGTTCCCGAGTAAGAAAACTTAAAAAAAAATTACTTCATTTTCAAGCACCGTTTTCTCGCACAAAAATCACTCACAATGCCCCTTTTTTTTACCAGCAAATGGAGAAATGTCATACTTTGACAGATGGAATTTAGTAACTTTGCCTTATTTTTCATGTTGGTGATAAATGAATCCCCGCCAACTTTTCGAATTCAAATGTGAGCAATAGTTTCCCCTTCATTTATGTGTGCAATTGTTGTGGGCGGTGATTCATTTATTACCAACATGAAAAATAAGGCAAAGTTACTAAATTCCATCTTCAAATGTAACATTTCTTTATTTGAAACTGTGTAAGAAGGAGGATTTTTTCGATAAAAACGACGATATTTTGTGCAGAGTTGTGCCGAATATAAGTGATTTAGGGTGTATTGTTAATGCTGTTAAGAAGAAGGAGGCATTTTGAGTGATTTTTGTGCGAGAAAACGGTGCTTGAAAATGAGGTAATTTTTTTTTAAGTTCTCCAAACTCTAAACTCGGGAACGGTATGAGACCGCCGCATTTTTCTTCCGGATTCGTGTTCAGGAGGCAAAAACACGTAAGAAAAGTTTTTCCCTATATTCGGAATGCATGTATAGAGTAACTTTATATTTACCTAAAATACATAAAATGCCCTTATCCACGATCACATTAAAGAGGAAATTAATTTGGGAGGTTTTTCATCTTAGCTTAATAATATTCAATAGGTGTAGTCGCGTGCATCCTAATAATAACCTACTATTGAAAAAAATATTTCAAATTCAAATTTCAAAAAGTTTTGTACCTCTGGTACATAATGTTCAGGTTAGGTTTACTATGTTAATTTTTTGTTACATTACATATTAAAAAAATACAAAATGTAAGTCATGAAACTATGTAGGCATTCTTCCTTCTCAGGAACTTAATGTCAAGTAAGATGTTCATAGTATCAATATGACGTACATTTATAAAACACTAGTAATGAAATATGTAATTATAGGGATCAAAAGATTTATGATAAAAAGTAAAATGTTATTAAGTAATACTTACTTTTACATTTTTACTCCTCGCATCTCGGCGGCCAAGAAATCGGAGTTATTTGAAAAATAGTGGGCAACCATTAACCCGTCTATTTCAGGCGAGATATCAGATTGTCCTTTTTCAAAACCGTCATCCATATCTAATATTAAACTTATAACACTATTGTAACACTGATTCACATAAAAACTTAAGTTAAAAACGTTATTGTGGTCGAACATCCGATAGCAAAGCAATGATTGAGTGTACGGTGAGAACGTTGTGTTGTGGAATGACGTCACGCGAGCATGACGCGCTCACCTGAAATATTTGAATAGAACGGAAACTAAAATTGTCGTACAGTTGTCAACACTACTCGCTTGATTGAAATGAAACAAAAACATGTGTATTTCTAATTATTTAGGCTATACGGTCATAAAGTGTCAAGTCATTTAACAGACCCAGTGACATTCTTCATTAATGTTTGCGTTACCTGATACCTGACTGAAATAATCAATATCAATCCAATTTCAAAGCATTTGCTGGAATCGAATCAGCAGAACGGAGTTAACGCCATCTCAACACAACCACTGCAACTGAAACATGTCCAATGAATGTCATCCTGTATCCCAGGATAGAAATATCTGCAATAAGAGACACAAATCTGTAACATTCTTGATAGCCAGCCATAATTTCACTAAAAATGAAAAATGTCTTATTCCTCAAGAATGCTACAGATTTTTTGTCTAATATTGCAGATATTTCTATAGTGGGATTCAAGATATATATAGATCCTTTATTTAGTCAATGACTAATACACATTTGACACAATAAATGGCTTAATAATTAATAAATAGTATATGAAGTCAATTCAGTCAATAAATAAAATAACTTAATATACACATATATACACTTAGATATACCACATAGTCAATAAATATAATATGAAGTCAATAAATAAGCTATCATAAATATTACACTTATATGCACACATAACAAATACAACATGTAATAAAGTAAATTATATATAAAAAAAAATATAAGTAAATTTTTGACTAATATAGCAGGTACAAAACTAACAAATATTTCCTTTATTAGAGACTGTCACACAAATATTTTTTCAGATTACTTTTAAAGGACACAAGTGTAGAACATTTTTTTGATACCATCTGAATTGAAAAATCAGTTCTAGATCTTGTATCATAATTATGTACTTCATATTTGTACTTAACAATTTTTGGAGGTATGAAGGAGCATTTCCGGACTTTATTTTGAAAATAAATATTAAAGTTTGATATTGCTAATATACTCTAAGCGGTAACCAGTCCAATGTACTCAACATATTTTTTATTGGGGTCTGTTTGGGACATTTTAATATTATGCGCATTGCACGATTTTGCAATTTTTGAAATCGGTTGATTTCATTCAGGTTCAATGAGAATAAAATTGTTGCGCAGTAATTAAAATGTGGTAGGATGAGAGCATTGTATAATACTATTAACGACCACTGAGTGAGAAATCTAGCACATCTATATAGATAATTTATTTTGAACCGATCATGTGAACGTGGATGATGTTTGCATGACACACATAAGAGCGGAGAGTTTGGAGGAACCACAGACCTCTACATTTTTCGAAAATGTGTACGACAAATCTTCTTATGACTTGGGAAACTTCACGAACAAAATATTAAGTGATAACGAAAAACGTCAAATTCTTGATATGGGGCCTTTACAGCCTTCAGGACCTTTTCCAACAGACATCAACCAGAACAATAGGTGTTTTTCAAAATCGTACTACGTTTTGTGTTCGAAATATGGGCCAGTTAATCGTTTTTGGTTGTGTTATTCCAAAATACTAGACGCTGCCCATTGTCAACCCTGCTGGTTATTTGCTTCACAAAGGAATAATGTCTGGTGTACGGGAATTCGAGATTGGAAGCATTTATCAGAAAGAATTAAACAACACAGTTGTTCGAGTGGCCATTCGGAAGCATGTGCTGTGTATGAATTTTGGAAAAAAAACTATACTAATACTATCGACAAGGAACTTGAAAATGAAATTCGCAAAGAAGCATCATTTTGGAAAATGGTTCTTCAAAGGTTATTCGATATCATACTTACCCTAGCAAAGGGTTCTTCGGCTTTGAGAGGACATCAAGAAGACTTAAGTCAGAAAGGACACCACGGAAATTTTCTGTCCTTTGTAGAGCTTGTCGCCCGATATGATCACATTTTGCGGCAAGTTTTGGATATGCCCAAAGGTAATAATAATTTCTAAGTTTTTTATCGTTTTATTTTGTTTATAATTATTAACTGTTTAATATCAGGACTTTTGAAATTGTGTTTTTATGTTTTAGGATCTACAAGATATCTGAGTGCAAAATTCAAAATGAAATGATTGAGAGCTTGGGGACCAAACTCGAAACCCATCTACTAGAACAAATTAGAGCGTCACCGTTTTTGCCATCATAATGGATACGACACAGGACATATCGAAGGTAGATCAGCTAAGCATTGTTGTGAGGTATGCAGTAATAACCAGATCGGAAAATGGACGCCAATTGATATAGAAGTAAAAGAAGTGTTTCTAGGCTTTTATGCAGCCATCAAACATGGCGGAGTAGATTTAGTCAACCAAGTGACAACATTATTTATCGACAAAAAATATTGATTTAAAAAATGTGTGGGGCAAGGCTATGATGGAGCCAGTGTGATGAGTGGGTGTGTATACTGGTCTACAAAAACATATTAAGGATATCCAGCCTAACCCAGAGTACGTACATTGTGCCACTCATAATTTAAATTTGGTGATAAATGATGCCGTTAGCAGTTGTGTGGAAATACAGATTTTTTTCGCAACGTTGCAAGATTTGTATAACTTTTTCGGAAACAGCATCAAACGTTGGGATCTACTGTCAAAATTCACTGGCGAATCGGACACCACTCTAAAAAAACTAAATCCGACTAGATGGTCCAGTAGGGTCAATACGATATCTGCAATAAAACTTCGTTATTTTGATATTATCAAAGCATTATCAGAAATAGTTCTAAAGAGTCCTAAAAAAGATGAGCGTAGTGAAGCAGAGAGTATTAAAACAAAAATGCTAAATTTGAGTTCGGTTGCTTTGCGAATACATGCACAGTGTAATAAACGACATCAATTATGCATCCAAAACTTTACAAAAATGCGACATCAATTTGGGCGAGGCGAGTAAAGTTTTAGCAGAGACCAAAGCAAAGTTGCAAATTTATAGAAATGATTTCGAATTATTCAAGTGCAAAGCCAGTGAAATTGCAAGAACATATGGTATTGATACCCATTTTCAAGAAAAAAGGCGAAGAAAAGTTAAAAAACATTTTGATGAATTAGCTGCTGATCACCGATTTCCGAACCGAGAAACAATATTTAAAATTGAGATTTTCAATAATGTACTAGACACAGTAATATCTCAATTAGATACACGTTTTATTGGTATGAGTGCAGTCTGTCATATATTCGATTTTCTAACACCAACATTTTTATTACATGTTGATGAAGCAACTTTATTACAAAAGTGTGACGAATTCCAAAGAAAATATTCAGATATAATAGGCCCTAGTTATTCACTTCAATTTATTAATATTTACCACCTAGTTTTACCTCAACTAACTCAAGCATGGACTGTTCACCAATTATGTAAGGAAATAATGAGCAAATATGGAGTGCTAGAATGCGACCTAACGGAAGTATTTACAGCAATGTTATTATTCTTTACAATTCCTGTCACTTCTGCAGCAGCTGAAAGGTCATTTAGTAAATTAAAAATAATAAAAAATTATTTAAGAAATAATATGGGCCAAACTCGACTTCGACATTTATCGCTAATAGCAATTGAAAACAAAACCGCATCAAGCCTGGATTTAAACGAAGTCATTGATACTTTTGCGAAAACTAAAGCTAGGAAAAAATTGTAAATATAATTGTTATTTAGTCAATTGGTAGGCCCGACCTTTATATAATAAACCCTTGAATCTTCTCTATTTCGTTTTATTAGCCAAACCTACACCAAGTATTAATTGTAATTTATGTTGTTACTGTTTAATATTTTTATTACCTGCCCTGCAGTGCACAAAAAAGAGCTTAAGTAGCTTAGCATTTTTAAAGTATTTGTATATTTCATATTTTTATTTTATAAAACCTAATCAGTTTAGATAGCAGTGGGGCCCCATTTTTTAATTTGCCCCAGGGCCCTTGTTACCTAGCTACGCCACTGCCATTGACGAACAACTCTGGAATTATGGATTGACGCACTAACTAGCTGACAAAAGATCTGTCGCATCCCATATTTCCGTATCGAAAAAGTTAACTAACCGCTCAGTATTCAACAACAACAACAGCATTTGAGAAAAAACGGACCAATTATTCGGTCTTCTGGAATTCTTCACCATACGTTAACTTTCTCTGAATACTGGTCTTTACAATTACAATGAGGATTTTTTGGAGCCCAGCATCTACAGTTTTGAGAAGATACCATACCATTAGCGGTAAATTAAGCTTCATCAGAAAACAAAATTTGATATAGAAAATTCTGGTTGTCAAAAAAGTTTCCCTGAGATCAACAGCAATAATTTAACCCTTTATTTTCATCATCTCCTTTCAAAGAATGTAGAAATTTTGGTTTATAATGCTCGATTTTATTTCGACTGAAACATCTTTTATTAACTCCTTGTCGATATTCAATTGGGAATTGAAAATTAGATGCCAGCGCCAGAGTGGCGAAAATTCAAACCAGACATACGTACATTCTTTATCTGTTTTCTCAGATATATCCTTGTTTTTCTTAAAATATTTCCATTTGGTTTTATTTTCCCGTTTTTTTGTGTAGTGTTATTCATTTCAAGACTCTAGTGAAGTGTATTTAAATCTTAAGACAATATCATTTGCCAAAACTCACTTTGAAGGAGACAAAGTATGTTCTGATTTGCTTGCAAAAAAAAATATTTCTTGAAGTTTCTGGACACCTTAGTGAAGAAACAAACAAGATGGTGTGAAAATGTGTCCTTATCACCTAGATATACATATATAGTCACTTTTTTTCCATACGATATGAATAATCTTCGGTATGTTGAATAATATCTCTTTTTTCTCTTCTTAATTATCTTTTTTTTTTCTTCTCAACTCTCTTTGAAGGTTCTTTTTTTAACTTTTTTTCTCGGCCACACACCATACAGGAACATTTTGGGAAGGGACTAACTGTATTCTTCTTCAAGATCCCAAGAGCCCGTCGTCTATAGACTCACTCAATCCTAGATTAGTCTGCACCAGTTTGTTACATTCATTTTCTTACGGAAAATGATAAAAACTTATTCTAGTACAACGGGATCGTTCCGCCCAAGAGTCACATTGAGGTACACAACAATAATGATTTGAACTAGAATCACTCATTTTTTCACTCGAGTACAATAGTCAACAGCATATTCACCAGATAAACCAGAATTTCATTGAATGTCAACAATCATAAGAGATTCGACAAGTTTCAAGTGTGCAATGGCTAAAATCATATAAACATTAATGTTTCGAAAAGTAAACAATGTGTCCTTATTACCTAGATATACATATATAGTCACTCTTTTTCCATACATAATTTTCGGTATGTTAAATAATAATCTCATTTTCTCTCCTTAACTCACTTTTCTTCCCTCTCAACTCTCTTTAAAGGTTCTTTTTCACTTTTTGCTTAATGCATTGTCACGGAAACTATGATCACCTGCCAAATTTCACGTTAATCGGGCAACCTGAAGTGGGTCAAATTTAACTTTGATTAGAGACAGACAGACACCGGGGCAGGTGAAACTAAATAAAAGCTTTTAAAAATGCGCTTTTATCGGTTTTTATCTGTGGTACGTTTACCACGATTTTCTATCTTCTACGTAAATAACTAACAAGTTCCTGTCGTCGACATCCACCAAATATACCAAATACAGGGTGTTTCCTAACTACGGTACGAAACTTCAGGGGGTGTTTCGTTAGATCATTTGACAAAAAAAAGTTCCTATGAACATATGTCCGGAGTTGCTTTGTTTCTGAGATACAGGGCGTTGAAGTATAAAAAAAAAGGTATTTATAAAATATCTTGAATATCCTGAAACCGATGTGGTTGAAATGTGGTACAGCTATTTGAAGTAATAAGGCAATTATTTGGCCTCAAGTAGGTCCAGTCGCTGAACGTTTGGGTAGGAATTATTGGTGACTACCTAATTGGACCCTTTTTTTTACCAGCAAGATTATCAGGTCCATCCTACACGGCTTTTTTGCGAAATCATTTACCCATTTTGTTGGAAGAAGTACCCGTACTTGTAGGAGGCAACATGTGGTTTATGCACGACGGAGCTCCAGCTCATTTTAGTGTTCTTGCTCGTCAGCATCTCGACATCACCTACCCTAATCACTGGATTGGACGTGCAGGACCTCAACATTGGCCCGCTCGCAGTCCTGATATGAATCCTCTAGATTTCTATTTATGGGGTCATCTGAAGGCTCTCGTTTATAAAACCCCTATACTAGATGTGAATGACTTGAGGAATCGAATGAGTAACAATTGCAATGTCATAAGGAATACTCCAGGTATTTTTGAACGTGTCAGACAATCAATGACACATCGATTGCAGTCGGTATTTTATCAGACGGTGGACATTTTGCTCATTTACTTTAAGGTCGAAATTGTTTATTTTTTACTTTAGGTTTGTATTTTATGTTGTCCATGGATAATTTGTAGAATAAGTTAAAGTATTTTTTTCTCGAAAACGAAGCTTGATATGAATAAAACACAAGGGACCAAAGAGTTGTATTTTCAGTTGTTTAATCTGAAAAAATAAAATACTACAAAAAAAGTACTTTTTTTTTCTCAGTATTGTTGGCTGTGGTGCCCACTGAGACGCCCCTGGACCTACTTGGGGCCAAATAATTGCCTTATTACTTCAAATAGCTGTACCACATTTCAACCACATCGGTTTCAGGATATTCAGGATATTTTATAAATACCTTTTCTTTAATACTTCAACGCCCTGTATCTCAGAAACGAAGCAACTCCGGACATATGTTCATAGGAAATTTTTTTTGTCAAATGACCTTACGAATCACCCCCTGAAGTTTCGTGCCGTAGTTAGGAAACACCCTGTATAAATGCATTTTGTTCTTCAAAAACGTGTTATTCGGTGCATCATGAATACATTTCAAGACATCTTCTCTAGACAGAACTTTAGACTTTTTTGGCTGGTATCCTTTTGACCTTTGCTTCAAATATTCGCTTAAATTATGTTAATTAGCCATGTTAATATTCTTATTTGCAATTTAAGTCTTTGTTAAACTCAAACCATTTACAACTGCAGAAGCATAAAAAACAAGTTTCTCAGTCTTGAGGCGTAATTCTTTGACCAGCAGAGGCGGAGATAACTAATTTGATTTAGATATTTAAATATTTTAAAAATACGTTAAAATAAAAAAATAATCCATAAACGAGGGAGTATGTATCAATAGGCAATCGGATCATCATAATTTCATTTTCCCATTGTCGAAAAAAAAAGCCATATTTTCCATCAAAACACAACACAACTATAGAATATTTTAAAACCTATTTCGATACCAGACCAGAGACGCTACTGGCTTTCATTTACTCAGACCTCCTGAAACACGTATACAGGGTGTCTCCACGACGATTAAGACAGGGAATATCTCGGAACTCAAGAGTAGTAGAGAATTGTAATTTCGGGGTTGTAAATTAAAGCAATTGGTGCAGCTGTTTTTGATATTATGTTACCCAATGAGCTTCTTGTTTTCGGTCACGTGACATCAGATTCACAATTATTAATGGGACAACCTGTATATTTTGGATTTTCTATGTTCCTCCCGATAAAACGATTTCAACAAACTATCAAACGATTAATTCAAGGACTGCCCAAATATACAGGGTGACCCTAAACTTAAATAATTTGGCAATTGCTCGTTTCAGACGTGGACCCAAGGATATTGAAGTACCTGTAGTTCTTAAATTAATCGTTTTAGACCACAAGTGTGATAGTTTTATCGGGAGGAACATAGAAATGCCAAAATATACAGGTTGATTAATAATTGTGAATCTGATGTCACGTGACCGAAAACAAAAAGCTCATTGGGTAACATAATATTCAATTCAATTTTCATTTAATCCATAGATCTGTGAGGCTATCTGACAAGTCAGATACAAACAAGGTTTACATAAAGTGTATAAGATAAGATATAAAATATAGGCAAACAAAACATTTGATCTAAAACTATCAAAATATTCATTCATGTTATAGGGGCGAGGAGAAGACTTTTCATCTCTTTTTTGAATGTGTGCACTCTTTCTATCAATTTTAGTTCTTCAGGAAGAACGTTATATAATCTTAGTCCCAGTATATCTGCAGATTTCTGAGATACTGTTAAACGAACATTGGGCAGATGGAAATTATTTTTTGATCTTGTATGATGATCATGTAGTGAGTTATTCTTAACCGAAGTTTTGCGTTGCTTTTGTATATGCTAAATGTTCCAATATATGTAGGCCATAGAGAGTAAGAATTTTAAATTGTTTGAATAGATCCCTGCATGAGGTACCATTGGGAACATTAGCAACAGACATCGCATAATCCTCTTTTGCACCAGAAAAACCTCATTAACTGCCGATGAACTACCCCAGATGGTTATTCCGTGTGTTAATCTGGATTGGATTTCCCCGAAATAGAGCAGGAGCAGGAGTCCCTCTATGTCAATTATACATTTGAGAGATCTCAGTTGAAAACATTTAATACTCAGCATGTTGGCTAGAATTTTACAGTGAGTATTGAAGGATACATTCTGATCGAGTCTAATACCTAGAAAAGTAGAGCATTCCACCTTGTCTATAATTTGATCATCTATAGTTATTTCTACTGCTGGGTTATTTTAATTCTGTCTGGTGTGGAAATTTATATGATTTGTTTTAGTACCATTCAAAAATAGAGAATTATCGTATAACCACTTACGAAGTGACTGAAAAGTAGTGTTAATGGTCTTTTGAATTCGAACCTCAGATTAGCCTGTGAATAATAACGTGGAATCATCTGCATACAAACAGGTAAATGCATTCGGGAGCTCCAGAGGTAATTCATTGATGTAAAGCGTCAACAAAATAGGGCCCAATACTGAGCCCTGAGGAACTCCTATTCCTATCGGAAGTTCATTAGAAGTAAATACCAATTTTTCATTGTTCTCCACGTGGTTTATCTTGATTTTCTGAAGACTTCTTTTGAGATATGACGAAAACCATTCATGAAGTTTGCCCCGGATTCCGTATCTGAATAATTTATCCAATAAAATGTCATGTTGAACACAATCGAAGGCACGGCTGAGATCACATAATACACCAACCGCGCCTTCGCCTTCTTCCAGGGAGAGTAAAATTTTTTCGTAAAAACTGTGAATAGCTGTTATAGTAGAATGTTCAGTACGGAAACCGTGCTGCACCAATTGCTTTAATTTACAACCCCAAAATTACAATTCTCTACTACTCTCCAGTTCCGAGATATTCCCTGTCTTAATCGTCGTGGGACACCCTGTATAACTGGTGATTTATTAGTCTCAACGTATAGACACACCTTTAAGCATTATCATTGGCTTGCGGTCACTCAAACAGCTGTCACTCAAACCCACGTTGACTATCGGCTCTTGTGATCCTCTTTTGATGTTCCGTTCGCCAACGTAGAATGTTTAAGAGTAGTATAGTTTTCCCAATATCAATTGCAGAAGCATAAAAAAGTCTTGCGGCGAAATCCTGGAGATAACTAATTTTATTTAGATATTTTAAGATTTAAAAAATACTTCATAAATAATGAAAAATGAAAAAAAATTAAAGACAAGCTTTTATTCATACAAATACATTAAGAAAGAAAAATAATTTATTTCATTGTTTGATGTAGGTTATTATCATATCCTAAAACGTATTTCGATCGGCACACACCAAGACCATAGACGCTACTGGTTTTTAATCTTTCAGAGCTATTAAAACACAAATATAATGCGTGATTTATGACCTCCCATCGTAGACACACCTGCCAGCATCGATGTTCAACTCGATTGGCCCAGACGAATCGGGTGTACAATAGACAGCCGCCACTCGAGTCCACGTTGACTATCGGCTCTTTTGATCTACCGTTTGCGGTCGGAAAATGTTTAAGAGTAGTACAGATTATTTTTCGTTCTGTTTCTTCGCATATACGCTCGTGTTAGCGAAGTGAGTTTCCATTTGCTCCCTATAGAAACATCTTCTGCAATTGATATTGGATGGACTATACACATTATTTTTAGTTCCGTTTCTTCGCATATACGCTCGGGTTAGCGAAGGAATTTTTGATTTGCTCCCTATAGAAACAGCTTCTGCAATTGAAAATGGTTAAACTATACCATTGAATATTTGGACCATAAGGAACTCGGAGAATATGTTTCAGCGAGATCTCCGAAATATCCAAGCAGCACAGTTTTCTGCCATCCAGTTTAGTAATTTGTCATATTCTCTGTCGTAGGCGTCTCGCGATTTATTTGGTAGCAAGTTTTATGTTGCTTTTGCCGCTTTTTTGCAATTTTGTCAGTAATTTCAAAACTTTCCTGCATTTTGACTTTTTGAGTTTGATAGCTAGCAAATTTTTTCTCTCCAACAAGTAAATACAGCGTTTTCCTAGCAAAGATAGCAAAGATATGATAAAATGGAAATGTTGTTTGAAATGCAATAAAATTTTAGGTTTTTTTATAGCCCTCGAGTTTGTAAGATCGTCGCCCTCAGGGCATAAACATCTACTCAATACCCTTGGTACATTAATAACGATTATGACTTAATACATGGTTAATATATGTTTTTTTTATTGGTGCCCCTTTTTACCCATTTAAAGCACGCCTCAGCGTGTTTAAATCGAACTTTAAAAAACGCGCGTTTTTTAAAGGTAACCATGACAACATCAACAAATCGAGAAACGTGAAGTCTAAATGACAAATTTTTGATTATTGATCTGACAGGATTACCTTGTAACGTCAAATGAAATATTACTCACAATTCGTTCATTTATATGTGCTCCTCCATCCATTTGATGAACTTTTCATATTTTTTTTATATATATCACTGGATTTTCGCGGTATTAACCGCGATTCTGCCTCACTATTCAAAAAATCGATATTAGAATCATTCATTTTTAAGCTCTGGTGACAACAAATATTGATCTTTGGTAACAAATTGCAAATGAATGTTTTTCTCATTTCCATGACAACGAAAGGTATACTGATGTCACATCACGAATTCAACCTTCTTGTATTATTAGTTCTTATTTCTATTTTTTGTAATAATACCAGTATATATGATTTCAAAGTGCACCAATAAAAAAAAATAACGTAAAGTATTCGTGGATAACTGGTCTTAAAAACACTTGCTCTATTTCGAGCCCTCCGGCTGCGCCGTCGTGCTCGAAAAATCGCGCGTGTTTTAAAGCCCTTTTTATCCACTTATACTTTAATATACTATTTTGAATTTGATGGTTTCAGACAATGTGATAATTTGATTATTCATGTTTCGGACATCTTATGGATTTGAAGTTTTATCACAACGTTTCGATCGCTTGTGTCTGCAATCGTCCTCGGGTGAATACAAGCTTAGATGCTACTTGGTATTTTATAGGTGTCGGTGCAGTGGTGCGTTTAGTTTCGCACTTCTGCAGTGCGCTGTCCCGTATGAGATATAGCAGCAACAGTTTGGAGACACAATCAGTCATTTTCCCATGTTTATTCTCATAAGAAAATCTAAGGTCCAACGTGGTAATTTTTCGACCATTAACCTGTTTCGTCCTCCAGATCATCATCAGGTTCATTACTGGATGCAGACGTGAGAGCTCATTGGGGCCGACCCTGAGCTTCAGTCATGAACCTGATGATGGACCGGAGGACGAAATAGGTGAATGACCGAAAAATAACCACGTTGGAACTTAGATTTTCTTATTGGAATTTACATTGGAAAATGACTCACTGTGTCCCCGAACTGTTGCGGCTACTTTTGTGCTTTCAACATTCACATCGAGGAAAGGTAGGGCACAGGGTACTGTTGATTTCCGTCTCCATTGTGAACTTGATGGATTCCCTCATGTTACCTACATCGTGTTATTAGTTGATTTCTTCACGGAAGTACAATAAATTAAAATATATATATATATATATACAGTGCGAGTTTCTAACTTGGAATAAATTTAGTAACTCAAAGATGTTTTGTTAGAAATATGCCCGGACAGGTCGATTTTTATTTTGAATTGCGCTCGTTTTTATGTAAGAAAATGTTATACAGCGTGTCTCAAATTTGAGATATGACGTAATCGACTATTTTTTTAAATGGCAATCCTATTTTTTTATGACTATTCTTAATGGGTATAGTAAGTTACACATGCGTACCAAATATAAAATTTGTATTCCTTGTCGTTTGACAGATATGTAACAAACATCAACTAATGCGAGAAATGAAGGAATCTGACTCAATGAAATAATTTAGGCACTTTTAAAAAAATGAACAGGGACGGGCCAATGCCCCCCCCCCCCAAGTTGGCAAGTTGGGAGTTGACAATGGGACTCTAAGGACGAATTGAACACCACATAAACAAGGTGTCGTTTTTTTTTAGTTGTTTAGTTATGAAGTTGGGAGAAAATCCATATTTCCCCCCAATAATTTGCCTTCGGTCCGTCCCTGATTTATATCAAGAGGTATGAGTTTATAATTTTTTGTCAAACTGTGTTTATGTTGACAATGTCAAACAAAAAATTTAAATAAAAACAGGTAAGAAGGAGAGTAGCATCGTATCGAGCGAGGATATTTACCAAGGTTATTAGTTTGTCGTTTTGTGAGAAACGACGTTTGTTGAAAAATCTAACAAAATGCCGAACTTAACTGAAAAACACAAGGTTGAAATTTTAATGATGATTGACTACGGAGATAGGACAAGAACACAAAATGAAGTTATTCATTTATTCAGAGAGAAGTATCTTGATTTACTAGCCATATCACAGAGTACCATAAGCAAGATTAAAAAACAGTTTCGGGAAAATGGGCATTTAATAAAAACAAAGAATCATCGTCAGAGTGCCCTCAATGAAGATCTCGAAATGAATGTACTCCTCTCTGTTGAAGAAAATCATCATGTTCCCACTAGGCAGATAGCTAGGGAACTCGAAATTAGCCAGTCTTCAGTGATTCTGAAAACTCATAAATTTCTTCCTTATAAAATGACAATCCTCCAGGAACTCACCGAAGATGATCCGGATAGGAGAATACAATTCTGCGAAGAAATGATCGATCTACTAGACAGAAATGTTGTGAACATAGAAAACGTCCTGTTTTCTGATGAATCAACGTTTACGTTAAATGGTGAGGTGAATCGTCAAAATTGTCGTTATTGGGCAGACAACCCACACTGGATGAGGGAAGGTCACACTCAATATACAGCAAAAGTTAATGTTTGGGCAGGGATTGTTGGTAATCAAGTAATAGGACCAATTTTCTTCCAAAGGAATCTCAATGGAGATAGATATTCAGAATTCTTGCGGGAAGAACTAGTTCCGACTTTGGCTACTCTGTTTCCTGATCCGGATGAAGCCGATGTCCCGAATAGAAACATCTGGTTTCAACAAGACGGTGCGCCTCCCCATTTTAAAAGACCTGTCCATGCGTATCTGGATGATGTATTTCCAGGCAGATGGATTGGTAGAAGAGGAGCTGTTGAATGGCCTCCCAGGTCTCCGGATTTAACACCTATGAACTATTTCTTATGGGGGTACTTGAAAAGCAAGGTTTTTAACACCAAACCGGAAAACAGGAATGTAGACTAATTTCCGCCCAAGTAATTAGAATTGTTCAAAACGAGTTTAAATTCCGTCAATGATATTGTCAGTTAGTTACTGGACAACATTATGAGCATTTATTGAAGAAACATATTTGAGTTGATATAGATAGGTGAATCTCATTTTCGAATTAGTTGATGTTTGTTAAAAATCTGTCAAACGACAAGGATTAAAAATTTGATATTTGGTAAGCATGTGTAACTTACTATACCCTTCAAGAATAGCCATAAAAAAAATTAGGATTGCCATTTAAAAAAATAGTCGATGACATCATATCTCAAATTTGAGACACGCTGTCTAACATTTTCTTACATAAAAACGAGCGCAATTCAAAATAAAAATCGACCTGTCCGGGCATATTTCTCACAAAACAACTGTCTTTGAGTTACTGCATTTATTCCAAGTTAGAAACTCGCACTGTATATTGCGAGGTTATAGTGGAAGCATTTCGATATTCTTGCTCTAACAACCATCTCCAATCGCCATGTGCTTCACTTACTTATTGTAGTGAATAATGAGCGTGGTAACAGCCGAATCGCAACTGGTGAGATGACATAATTGATGTTGCGAATTAATTGCATCATTGAAGATATAGTGGCGCTTGCTCGATGATTGCTTTATTGCTGCAACGGCCATTTGTCATCATTTAATATCTCGGAAGGAATCCGATACGTACGTTTTTTGTTCCTCTGGGGAATTTTTGGCCAGACGCTGAGAATAAATTTGATATCTCGTGCACGGTGTTTTTGTGAAAATCTCGGTCAGAGGTTGATTTTTGATTCTAACGTTGGACAGAAGGTCTCATGGAGACGGGACAAAAAAGTCTGTCTCATCTTGGTTCGATTTATGGGAAGAACTCTTGTTTTAACTTTTCTCGACCTCTTCTCTCAACATTCATAAAAAAATCACTTACCAACTGTTAATCAGGTATGAATATTATTATAGTCAGGAGTAGGGGGTGATTCATGAAACAAAATCTCTACATTCTAGCATCATACATACCTGACAAATTATCCAGAGTCAAGCAAAAATACGATAAGTAAGATATGAAGGAAAAAAAGCGGGTGTGCCTCAGGGTAACGTCCTTGGCCCCCATTCTGTATTTACTATATACCTGCAATATACCAAAAATAGACTATACAATTATTGCTACATTTGATGGCGACACTACCCTCCTTGTGATATGTCACGATCAAGAAAACTCTTTTAGAAAGTTACACTCAATAATGCAGTAGTTGATTGGAAAATCAAACTCAAATCTATTAAAGTAAATTTTACCATCAAAAAGCTTAAATAACTTCATCATATTATATGTCAATAAAATTGAGGCTGTACTCGGGGAATTATACTACACTGTATATGCAGATGACTTTTCTTTGATTGTGTCTGCTCCTGGTTCGGTTTCTATGGATGACAAATGTAGCAACTCAATTGCACTTGCATCCGATTATTTCAATAACAACGATCTATTCTCCAATGTTGACAAGACCCTAATTCTTTAATTTTACCCTCGTCAGAATATCATTTCTCGACTTTGATTTGATTATAATAATCATATCATCCAGAGCAGCCTATAAAATGTTTGGGTATTTATTTTGATGAATTCTTAGACTGAAAAGCTGACTGTTAACAATTAGTCTTAAAATTGAGGTCTTTGTTCTACTTTTTGTGAATTTACGTTCCATGCTGGAAATAAATATATTATTAAGTTTGTATCATGCTCAGGTGAACTCAAGACTGAGGTATGGTGTATGTCTCTGCATGATTCCACAATGTCCAAAAATGTATTCATTGCTCAGAAACGCATTGTCCGACGTATTGCTAGGGTATCAAAGAGATTCTTACGTGAATGAATTTTTTTTCAATATCACTTTTCACCATTGGCTTGCGTTTTTATATTCAAAACATGTGTATATGTTGATTTGTTGAAAATATAAACAGGATGTTCATAAAATCAGATGTGGAATCATCTGCGACTGAAAGATAAACTTTAGTCACTATATCTTCCATCGCAGTTGTTTTCTGTTAGACATTCACAAAAAATAACTTCATTTTAATCGTGGATTTTTCAATTCACAGAAAAATCTTTCTATCAATATTCAATTGAGAATGTTTCCCTTTTCAACATGAATACCCCAAAAGAGGTTATCTTGACGATGGAAGATAGTGACTAAAGTTTATCTTTCAGTCGCAGATGATTCCACATTTGATTTTATAAACATCCTGTTTATATTTTCAACAAATCAATCTATCATACCCCATGACAGGTTTTAATGTCAGAAAACACTAATTTCAAAGTGTCTCTCCAAAAGAAATGATTCTAACTTTTTCCATCTTTGCAAAGTGAGATTGCTTCTTGAAAATGTGTTTCCCATTTCTTCCGGTCTTCCTGATGATCGTGGAAGCGTGAAATAGATTTTCTTCGACAAAATGTATTGAGGACCTAGTGAATGCGATGTCTCTCCTGCGTCAATGTTACGAATGATTTCTGGTGAGTACTCTCTTTTGGAAAACATTCTTCTTTGCCTCATTCATCTCTATGAGTTCTTAATTAAGACTGGAATAGAAAATCAAATACCTATCTGAATGAAAATGCAAATTTTCAATTTCAGATTTTTTCTCTTGAGTTAGGGCCTTTTCAGAATATCTATAAGATGTAGTTCAATGTCCAGCGTGGCTTTAGCCGGGGAAGTAGTTGTTTTCTGTTAGACATTCACAAAAAATAACTTCATTTTAATCGTGGATTTTTCAATTCACAGAAAAATCTTTTTATCAATATTCAATTGAGAATGTTTCCCTTTTCAACATGTGTATATGTATTGCAAAATAAACATATTTTTCTACTGAATAGGAATATCCATGATGTCTACCCAAGAAGATGAGGTTTATTCTATATTCCTTACGTAAAATTTAAAATAACTTCAGCTTTTCCAAATTATCTTGGACCAAAACTGTTCTTACCTGATATGAACATAATCATAACTTTTTTACATGAGAATTGATCCTATAGTGTAGCTGAATTTCTCTCTCGATGAGTCTTTGACTTAATCAAATCAATCTGACTATTTTTATATTATTTTGTAAATTATCTTGAAGGAAAATACATTATCATTATTATTATTATACTCTAGATATTAACGGAACAACCGTACTATATTCGATGAATGGCACATACCTCGGCAAGACTCTCAAGTGGAAATAGTATATCGAAAAGAAAATAATTTTAAGGTCCATATACTTATTCGACATCAAACATATCCTATGTTCACCTGCCTTGAGTTTAGAATAAATAAAAATGATAAAAAAAACAATTTTATAGACAAGCTTTTATAAAAATGCAGTAAAAAGGAAAACATAATTTATTTCATTAATGATCTAGGTTTCTTGACATGTTTTTTGGTTATTCTGATTCAAAATCTTGCCGCGCAAGATTATCTATTTTGTATCCGCGGCAAGCTTTTGAATCTGTTACTCACCTAGATCAACAATGAAAGAAATTATTTTTCCTTTTTAGTGCATTTGTATAATCTTTAAAAATGTTTTTTTTAATAATTTTTATTTTGAACTTTTTAGTTCTGTTTTAATAAAACTAATAATTTTTTTCGTTTATTTATTTTTTATTTTTTAGTATTTATGATGTTAAATAACTACTTGATGTTAAACTGTTGTCCCGTGAAAGTGTTTTTCGTTTGTATCTAGAATGTCTGTTTATGTATTATTTTTATTTACATCCAACTCGGAGAAACTAATTTTTGAGCCCTGAAGATGAATTTAATAAAATTCGAAACGTTGGCAAGGAAACAATAGTTTTTGTTCAACAAAATTGATCCAAATCCCAACAAACCTCCTCAATATTATATGTTTGATTGGATCACTAAACTTACTAAAATTAAATAACTAGTTTGGTAATTTTTATCTAATTTATTTTTGAATTTTGATAAAAAAATCATAATCTCCGACACCGAAAACCCCTAGATACCAATTTTGAATGGAATTGGACCATAATCACAAAAATTGTCCGCCATATTGGAGCCGCCATTTTGTTTTTTCTTCTAACAAAAATTTCATAATGCATTGTCACCGGAATTATGTACACCTGCCAAATTTCAAATCAATCGGACGATTAGGAGTGGGTCAGATTTGAATTGCAAGATTTGATTACATACAGACACCGAGACAGGTGAAACTCATTAAAAGCTTGTAATAAACTCATAGTAGCAATTCATGTTGAAAAGGGGAAACATTCTCAATTGACTATGGAAAGAGAAATATTTTTCTGAAAATCAAGCTTTTTTTTGAAGATGGTGACATACGTTTATATCTTTCAGTCGCAGAATCATCTGGAACTTTGGATTCATGTTTATTAGGCCAAAAATCAAAACATGTTGGTGTTACTCAGTTATTCAAAGAAACCTTTGGAAAAAAATTGATTAGAACTGACAAAACTATAAGTTTTACATGTGAATTAATCATTATATTATGCTTTGTCAGTAATTTTGTTTTAAGAATGTAAATTTTTGAATATGAAATTAGATGAACATTTGCATTTTCATGGTTTCGTTATCCAATGTTTCTGATATTACTTGCATTCTTTTACTGTAAATAAGTAACTTTCAAATTGAAATAATTTATATTGATTGCCGAATAATTCAATTCAATATCTTGTAAAGATATTTCATTGCAAATATTAAAGCAATCCCGTCGTTTGAAGTGTCATTTTGTATGTCAATTAAATGCAACAGCAACACCGATTATCATTCTATCGGACCTTGAATGAAACATTGGAATAAATAATGTAAAACAGTTTCTATTTACGCTCCTAGAGTAAAGCCGCACTCAAACAAACAAACAAAACTTACCCGAATCCCTTGTTGGCTATTGGCCGATTAAACATAAAATATTGAAGAAGTGCAACATAATTAAACAGATTGCTGTCAACAATGGTTACCAACCGTACACCATAGATAAATTAATCCACAAATTCAAATCTCGTATGGACAGAAACTTAGCTTTCAACTCAAGCCACTCTGGCAGTACTTTACCAGTCAAATATTTCGCTTTACCTTTCTTTCAAAACAACATTTGTAATGAGATTTCCAATTTCATTCAAGATCTTCTTCCAGATATGAAATATCATTCAAATCAGTCAACGATTTGAACAAAACTCTGGTTAACTCTAAAGATAAAATCGATAAACTCAACAAAAGTGGTGTTTATATACTTGACTGTTCTGATTATTCTGCCTCATATATCGGTCGCACTTGTAGACCACTATTAACTAGAATCGACGAACATTTGAAAAAACCTGACAAATCGACTTTCGGATTTCACTTAAAATTCAATAATCATAATTTTAGCCCCAACAAAAATTCAAAACTATTACATTACATAGATAAAAAGAATTATTTGAGATTGGACTTGTTCGAAGAATTGGAGATATCAAAAGAACTTTCCAATAATGACTATTGTCTGAACACCCAAGTAGATTTGAACAGAGATTTCTACCCCCTTCATAAAAGGATTAATAATTAAAATCAAATTCCAAATTACTTCCTAACGTCCCCCACATTTTCTATTAAAACTTTTTCACAGAACTGGCAACTTCTTTCTCAATTTTCATTTCATTAAGTTGGCACTACTTATTCCTCTCATTGACAGTTGACATTTAGAATCAAATCAATTGTCATTAAGACATTGACATATCCACCTGGCCTTTGAATTCCAACATGTGATACGTTAGATTCTAAGCCAATTTATAATCATTTGATTAACAATGTACTCATCTATTGTTTTACTTCCTGCACCTGACATGTAAGTACTCAAAAAACTTTTACAAAATTCAAAGAATTTTCCTAACCTATAAATTTTAAATTCAAATTTAAAGTCTTTCACACCAGTCAATCAGAGTATTTATTTTCAGGAAGCACTGAAGATGACGAAAATTATACACTTTATACAAAAATCTTTCATTTATAAAATATAAAATTTTGTTTAAAGAAAAGGAATAAAATATGTAAATTTAAACAAAAAAATGAATATTTAATGGTAAGTCTGAAATTTCGTGAAGAAGCTGTGATTTCGAGGAAGAGTTATAATTTTCAATTTTTACGGAAAATTCAACAAAATTCTAAGATAAGGAGATTTTATCAGAAATGTTTGATCTCATTTATAATTGTAGTACTACTTTCAGTTCTTCGGTAATGAGACAGAGAGAAGGAACTGTAAATAGAGACACTAAAGTACTTAACATATTCTACAAGCCACAAAATATATGAAATAGTCGAACTTTTTAATGCAAAAGGTCACAACGTATTGCGACTGCCTCCATATCATCCAGATCTGAATCCCATCGAGTTGCTTTGGGCTGAAATGAAAGAATACGTCGCCAGAAAAAAAAACGTGAATTTAAATTTTAACTAGGTCATTAAATATTGTGATGACTTTTTTAAAGAATTGTCAGCCAACAAATGGAAATCTCGATGTGAGCGAGATGAACGTTCTGAGAAAGAATATATTTCAAAGGAATCAACAATAGATATAATTGTGGAACAGATTATGATTAACTTGGGCGAAAACGATAGTGATACAAAAAGTGATGATTTGTCTGGAATATAGGAATTAAATGAAGATGATGGGGCTCAAAACTTGACTGCCGAAAATGATAAAACCCACGTTAATTTGTACATTTTATGTGTAAATGTGTTTGTAAATATTATTTGGAATTATACTTATTATTCGGAATTATAATTATTATTTGGAATTATAATTATTATTTGCGTTAGTTATTGGGTATATTGTTGATTCATTATTATTCATTTGTTTTATGTATATTAATGCAGATGCATACATATGTAATGAAAATTTTGCCTGTTTGGCAATAGTTGATTTGTAAATCATTTACACGGAAAACAAAGGTAATTAGCATGCGGAAGTCTCTTGAAATCAATAAACATAGCTATTCAATTTGTTAAATAGTAAATTGGATCACAATACATCCCCATTGGTATCATGTTTTAAGATCGAAGCGACAGTGCGGACAAAATTCGAACTATAGACAGTCAGTAGTCAATATTTCTTGTGGTTGTTTGTAATGGTCATTCATTTTTGTTTATACGTTCAGTCCGCTTAGTTATCCGTTGTGAAGTTTGTTTGGAGTGATATTGTCCTTATTTGTTAAAGTTTACCATTCGGGCATTTCCCAGTTGGGCAAGGTGAGTCAATTATTCTCAATAAGTATCAAACTGAGGCAATATAAAAATACATATTTTTCAAAACTCTCCTTGATCCATGTTCTTCTCCCTGGAATTTAATTGAAAATGACTTATTTCAGGTTCAGCTGAAATTGTTAGATTGAGCATCGTGGAGTATACCAACGAATCTATTAGACAAGTCATAACTTCTAGAATATTAGGTGTATGAAAATGAGGTTTGGTATACGTAAATGGTAGAAGAATACAATCATCTGGTGGGACGCTGGAAAAAGGTCTCTTTTCCCCGTTCTACACCGCAGATAACATCGGTTTTAAATTAGTAAATACCAAGGACAAAATTCCCCTCATACATAAATCAGGGGTATAGAAAATTTCATGCTCTCATCCAGAATGCAATTCACAATACATTGGCCAGAGTGGTCGTAGGATCCAAACGAGTGTCTTGGAACACACCAAAATTATTGAGAAATCTGATCTTGAATTTTATAACACAAAAAGCCCATTTGCCAAATACATTCTGAACTCTAAACATCACTTTGACATTAATCATGACCTCGAGGTCTTACACATCTGTCAGAAAGGAACTTTGATGAATCTACTTGAAATCTTTGAAATAAATCGAGTCTCGAAAGATGTCACTGTCAACTCTCTGAATAAACAGGTCAATTTCGATTGCATATAAAATTTTAATTCTTTAAATTTCTAAATACTTTTTACACATTTCACACACTTCAACGGGTTGTTCTTCCGTACTACCTAGACTACCTAAACTCACTACGAATATTGTAATTGATTATGGTGTCCCAACCCTTAGTCTTCGGTTTTCTGTCTCATGGTTCTATGTGACTTCTGATATTTGACAGCTGGATACATCAATTGTCACTTTCTAACCTATTGTGGGGCCCAGTGTCGATTCTTCATGGTGATCTTGTTATTCTTGTTTTTAATATTGACATTGACTTCGTTTTATTTTGTATGCGGCCACCATTTAAGTGCGGGCGGAGGGCCCTTACAAAACAGAAAACCCTCCCACCAAATTTTTGGATACAACATGTTGATTCCATCACTGTCGAAAAGGGTTTCTTCAATTCATGGCCACAACCGTACTATGAGTTTGGTCACAATAATTAAACACCCTCTGTTATTGTCCACTTCTTAATACATTAACGCATATGATAGTACAGAAATGATCTATATTTCATACGAAATTGTTTATTTTGTCATCCCGAACTCCGAGCCAGTGGGAATTTAGTTGACGTGATTGTTTCCCACGTCTCACACTTTGATTTGTTGTTATTGAATGACATAGGCTGAAAAATGAAGAACCAATTAATCGTAATATTTCCATTCATTTTATACTACAGAAATGATGTATGTATATTTCATATGAAATTGTTTATTTTGTCATCTCGAACTCCGAGCCAGTGGGAATTTAGTTGACATGATTGTTCCCCACGTACGCACATTTGTTGTTATTGAACTGAAAAATGAAGAACAATATCGTAATATTTCCATTCTTTTATACTACTGAAATGATTTATATTTCATATGAAATTGTTTATTTTGTCATTTCGAACTTCGAGCCAGTAGGAATTGACTGACGTTATTGTTCCTCACGACGCATACTTTGATTTGTTGTTGAATGAGATAGTCTGAGAAATGAAGAACAAATGATTCGAAATATTTCCATTCGTTTTATACTACATAAATGATCTATATTTCATATGGAATTGTTTATTTTGTCATCTCGAACTCCAAGCCAGTAGTAATTGAACTGACGATAAACAAAACCACTGGCTTGACATCTTAGTATGTCAACCAGAAGATATAAATGCACAATGGGATGCCTTTATGCGCTCTATAACATGGGCATTTGAAGAAAGCTTTCCTGAAAAATCATTTACAATCACAAAAAAGAAAAACAAAAGCAAATGGCAAAAAACACCTGAAATAATGAAATGCAAAGAACAGCTTGACATACTTTTTGTTCTAGTAAATACAAATCCAAACTATAGAGAAGCATATCGAGCAAAAAAAAGAGAATACAATGACTTGCTAAGCAAATCCCGAAGACGTTTTTACCAGGAGAAAATTGTGAACTCTGATAATAAATCCAAGACAATGTGGCAAGTCGTAAATGAGGTGAAAGGTGGCAAAAAAACACAAAGATCCTGTATGCTGGAGGGAGACCTGGAGGCATTGTGCAATGATTTAAATATTCATTTTTTAAATACAGCAACAGAGGAAAAAAGTAAAATTCCACAGCAAAAAGACCTAAAACAAAATATCTTTCCAAACTTTACAGAAATGTCTATAAACTCTGTTACAACACAGGAGGTATTGGAAATTATAAAAAACTTGAAAAACAAAAAAGTGCAGGTGTAGATGGTATTTCAAACAGTCTTATAAAATTCTGTGCCTTGGAATTATGCTTGCCTCTGTGTGTCATAATAGATAACTCATTAAAATATGGCATATTTCCTGATAAACTCAAAGAAACCATAGTGATACCTGTTTACAAAAAAGATGATCCAACACAAATACAAAACTACAGACCCATAAGCTTATTACCATCTTTTTCAAAAATATTTGAGTCTGCAATGTGCAACCGCCTTCTAAACTTCTTCCAGATACATGGACTTTTAAATCCAGCACAGCACGGATTTCTAAAAGGAAAATCAATAGACACAGCAATCTTTGAATTTATTGAAGATATATACAATAGCATTGAAAACAAAAATAAAATACTGGGAGCTTTTCTAGATTTATCAAAGGCCTTCGATAGTCTCAGTCATCATATACTGCTGAGTAAGCTTGAATTGTATGGAGTCAAGGGGTGTGCCCTGAGGTGGATCCAATCCTATCTTGGAAAACGAACACAATGTGTCAGTCTAGAAAGAAATGGGATTAGATTGGAGTCTGCCAGGGGGGAGATAACCCGGGGCATTCCGCAGGGGAGTGTGATTGGACCTATTTTATTCATTTTATACATTAACGATCTACCTTATATCACAAAAAATGACCATACAGCTCACGTAAATTTCGCAGATGATACCAATATCCTTGTAACAGCAAAAAACTTCATAGAACTTGAACAAAGAGCAAATTCCTCTCTTGGCAAAGCTCAAGAGTGGTTTAATAATAATTTTCTTCTTTTAAACACAGATAAATCTGTTTTTCTAAACTTCCATACTATACAGTCATCAAATTCACAACCAACAACTATAAAAATCTTATCACAAAACGTCAAATTTCAATACTCAGTAAAATTTCTTGGCCTATCCATAGATCACAACCTGAAATGGGATATTCATATCAACAAACTTTCGGGCAGGCTCAGCAGTACATGCTACAGCTTCCGAGTGCTAAAACAGTACCTAGACCAAAAAGCTCTACTATCAGTTTACTATGCCACCTTCTACTCAGCACTGCGCTATGGTATACTGTTTTGGGGAAAAGCTGGAGCTCATGGAGATCCTTTTATTCTGCAAAAGTGCATACTGAGACAAATCCTGGGCCAAAATTATAGGAATTCTTGTAGGGGGCTTTTTAGGAGATCCAACCTACTCACACTACCAGGAATTTATGTATTTGAGTGCCTAAAATTCATGCATAAACATTTTCACTATTTCACTCAATATTTGCCCAAACATGAACACCATACAAGAAAACAAGATCTAAATTTCCCAATACACAGGCTTAGCCTTACAGAAGCGAGCCCCACCTATGCATGTTTAAAATTCTTTAATAGTTTGCCTAACAATCTAAAAGAACAAAGGACACAAAAAATTTTCACAAAAAGTGTATTCCAATACTTGGTATTGATTGAACCATACACGATAAAGGAATTTTTGGAGTATAACAAATTAAATCTCTCTGTATAAATGTGAAATTAACTTTTTTTAATTTTTTTTATCTTTTAAAACCAAACATTTTATATATACAATTGGTGTTTGTACTTGTATTCATTTTATCAGAAATTTGGTTTTTTGTTGCCTTTGCCTTTTTCTTTTCTTATTTTAAGTATTATTGACACTATTGCATCCAAGAGACAATTTCAATTTCCTTAAATTAAATTGTATTCTTTTTTGTTTAATAAAGATATTCTGATTCTGATATTGTTCCTCACGACTCACACTTTGATTTGTAATTGAATGAGATAGTCTGAAAAATGAAGAACTAATGATTCGTAATATTTCCATTCATTTTATACTACAAAAATGATCTATATTTCATATGAAATTGTTTATTTTGTCGTCTCGAACTTCGAGCCAGTAGGAATTGAACTGACGTTATTGTTCCTCACGACGCACACTTTGATTTGTTATTGAATGAGAGAGTCTGAAAAATGAAGAACTAATGATTCGTAATATTTCCATTCGTTTTATACTACAGAAATGATCTATATTTCATATGCAATTGTTTATTTTGTCATCTCGAACTCCGAGCCAGTGGGAATTTAGTTGACGTGATTGTTTCCCCACGATCTCACACTTTGATTTGTTATTGAATGAGATAGTCTGAAAAATGAAGAACTAATGATTCGTAATATTTCCATTCATTTTATACTACAGAAATGATGTATATTTCATATGAAATTGTTTATTTTGTCATCTCGAACTCCGAGCCAGTAGGAATTAAACTGACGTGATTATTTCCCACGACGCTCACTTTGATTTGTTATTGAATGAGATAGTCTGGAAAATGAAGAACAAATGATTCGTAATATTTACATTCGTTTTATACTACAGAAATGATCTATATTTCATATGAAATTGTTTATTTTGTCATCTCGAACTCCGAGCCAGTGGGAATTTAGTTGACATGATTGTTCCCCACGACGCACACTTTGATTTGTTATTGAATGAAATAGTCTGAAAAATAAAGAACTAATGAATCGTAATTTTTTCATTCATTTTATACTACAGAAATGATGCATATTTCATATGGAATTGTTTATTTTGTCATCTCGAACTCCAAGCCAGTGGGAATTTAGTTGACGTGATTGTTTCCCACGTCTCACACTTTGATTTGTTATTGAATGAGATAGTCTGAAAAATGAAGAACTAATGAATCGTAATATTTCCATCCATTTTATATTACAGAAATGATGTAAGTACCTAACTCTTGTTTACAATATATATACAGTGCTAGTCAAAAGTCCCCTCCCCCCCTCGTATCTTTTGAACGGGTATACTTATAATAATGAAATTTGGAGGGTGGAAATAAACGGATGTAGGCTTCTCAACTGGTCATAACAGGTGACGCAATAGTCATAAATGACGTCACAAGGCCACTGTGACCAATAATTTTGAATGGGACCCTATGGCAAGTGACAGCTCGTTTGAAAGGTATTGAAAATACCTATTCAGTCATACCAATTTTGTTTGGGTTTCGGCTGATTTTGAATGATAAATTGAAGAAATACGAAAATTATAGTTTCGCATTTAATTAATAAAGATTTAAGAACCAGTTCTTATAATAAGTGTTCAAAATGTGCTCCATCTACTTCCTGGCAGTAATGCATCCTATTGCTAAACTCTTGTCGTACTCGTCCCAGTGTGTCAGCGGAAATTGCCCTACATTCTTCAACAATTCGTTGTTTCAGAATGGCAATACTGTCAGGTGCTGTAGCGTAAACCTTAGATTTCAAGTACCCCCATAAAAAAAATCTAATGGTGTAAGTTCCGGTGACCGAGCTGGCCATTCGATCGAACCTCGTCGTCCAATCCATCTACCACGATATTCTTCATCTAGGTAACGTCTTACTGCACCGTAATAGTGTGCAGGAGCACCATCTTGTTGAAACGTTATTTCCAAGTTGTCGAATTCATCTGGATTATCTTCTAGAATTTCAAGAATTAACGCCTCAATACCATTTTGTAACATCTCCAGATACAATTCACCGGTTAAGTTAGCATTGAGAAAAAGAGGCCCAACTATGTGGTTTCCCAAAATACCTGCCCAAACATTTACTTTTTCTGGAAATTGAGTATGTTTTTCACGGAAGATGTGATGATTTGTGTCACTCCAATACCTCACATTTTGAGTGTTAACATTTCCATTGAGAAAGAAAGTACTTTCGTCACTAAAACAAATTGTCTGTATGTAGCCTGGTTGTTGGTTCATTTTATTGGACATAGTTTCACAGAATTCTAGTCTTCGGTCGGGTCATCATCTGAAAGTTGGTGCACCATTTTCAATTTGTATGGATGAAATTTGTTTTAGCCAACACCCTATGTACTGTCCTTTGACTGACTTCACAGATAGACGCAACTTGGGCTGTGGAAGAAGTAGGGTTTACTACCATTTCTCCAATTATGTCAATTTTTTTGTCATCACTAATTGTTGGTCGACCAGATCGTTTGGCATCTTGAACACTACCTGATGCTTCAAACTTCCGAAGAAGCTCCCTCAAATAAACCCTCGATATAGGGCGATCGGGGTACCTCTCATTAAACAGTCGTTCCGCTGCATGGAAATTGTTTCTAAATTCACCAATTATTAAGATAGCTGCTACTTTGTCGGCTACAGTACGTACCATTTTGCCTATGTAAACACTTAAACGTCTTGTTAAACAATAGCTTAGGTAAATTTTCAAGGTATAAACACTTTTGACAAGTAGAGAATTCAAAAACGTCAACCTTTTTGACAATTAACCAGAGGCGTACTTTAAAATCTTTATTAATTAAATGCGAAACTATAATTTTCGTATTTCTTCAATTTATCAATCAAAATCAGCCGAAACCCAAACAAAATTGGTATGACTGAATAGGTATTTTCAATACCTTTCAAACGAGCTGTCACTTGCCATAGGGTCCCATTTAAAATTATTGGTCACAGTGGCCTTGTGACGTCATTTATGACTATTGCGTCACCTGTTATGACCAGTTGAGAAGCCCACATCCGTTTATTTCCACCCTCCAAATTTCATTATTATAAGTATACCCGTTCAAAAGATACGAGGGGGGGAGGGGACTTTTGACTAGCACTGTATAACTGATAATATTTAATTGTAGAATCTTTTATTTAAGCTGAAGATCGATCCTACTGGACCCGAAACATGTCTCCCTTGATTTCATTTACTGATATAATAAAAGGTGGAGGTGACTTTGTGGATATATTTCCTCCTCTGGGAATTTAGTTCCGGAAACATGTCAGTAGTAGGTACAAATAAGTTGAATTTTTGAAGATAGGAGCGTAATTTAAAATGCAAAACAGGAATCGAATTTAAATTTGAAGCATGGAATCATCAAATGTGGACCAATTTGTGGAATTAATGGTTCGTATTTTAATTGAAAATACAATTCTCGAGTTGAATTACCGGGAAAGGTTGAACATGACGACTCAATACTACTTTCCACAACTTTTACTTCGTTATGTCTGTCCTCTATAGGAATTACCGATTTAGTTTGTGACCCATCAGATCTCCCCATCTGCCATAAATCATCGAAATTTGAAATAATTAATGTCTTGGATAACGATCGAAACCATCATTTAGCCTTAATTCATTCCAGACGTCTTCGAATGCCATCCACTCACTTTCTGATATTTAACAATTCGGTGATGATCGTCTCACCATCTTAATGTGCTTTTAGAGAGGATGTGAAAGGATGTCTAATTCTAATTTGCGAAATACCAGCAATTTGTGGGAACGCACGTATTGGATCTTAATCTCGGGCCATTCGAATTATTGTACAGGCCCGGATGAAAGAACTCTGGGCCCAAAAACAAAATTTATTTTCTATAATAATTCTGATTTTCAGATTTATATAGAGCATATACCACGTGAGGTTTATACGATTCGACAATAATAATAATAATGAACTTTATTCAATACATATAAACGTACATATACTTATACCAAGTAAGGTGTGGATTGAATAAAGTAATAACCGAAAACTGATCTTTCACTTGTTTTGATAAATTTCGTGATAATATTTAAAATTTAATAATTTATTGCTCTAAAACCGGTGAGTTTTAAGAGGTAGTTATTGCGCATTTTTTGACATGCAATTAAAATGTTAAGCCACTGAGATATTTCAAATTTTGAATTCCTCGTTCAATTTGTGACAAAAAATCTCTCTTTCGTATGGTGCGCCGTTTTTACGCAAAAAAATAAAACATCTTAACGCGTATTTTTCATTTTATTAATACACTATCAAGAACCATCTAATACAATAACGTTAAACCAGAACAATAACAGAAAATTACACTAATAAATAAATAGGCGCAAAGCTACAACAAATGTTCAAAATAACCTCCCTCAGACGTGATACAAGATTCAACTCTTCGCCTCGTTGAATGTCGTATTCGCGCAAATATTCCTGGTGTATTTCTTATTGTCTCACAGCCGGCTATAATTCGATTCATCAGGTCTCTAACATTTTCGACGGGAGAGTAATAAACTAATGACTTAAGAAAACCCCAAATTCAAAAATCTAGAGGATTTAAATCCGGAGATCGAGCAGGCCAATGTTCCGTACCTCCCTTACCTATCCAACGATTTGGATATACTGTGTCTAAGTGATTACATAATGCTAAAATGGACTGGTGCACCATCATGCATGAACCAGAAGTGTTGTCTCAGCTGTAGAGGAATTTCTTCAAGAAGAACAGGTAACTCTTCCTGTAGGAAATTAAGGTAAGAGTCGCCTGTTAGTCGTTGCCATACATTTACTAAAAACTGATGCTGAAAATGAGCTTCAAAGATTCATTGTGGATTTTCCTCAGCCCAGAAGTGAATTTCGTATACACTGTCGTCCAAAATTAGCCTCGTCAGTAAACAAAACGCCATTTGAAAAAATTGGAATTTGAGCGGTTTGATGAAGAATCCAATGGCAAAAAACTAGGCGCCGAAAAAAGTCTCTAGGTAGTAGAGCTTGCACACGTTGAATATGAAACGGATACAATTGGTGTTCTTCAAGAATTTTAAATACAGTGAAGTTGCTTACATTCAGTATGTTGGAAATTTGTCGAGTACTTGTTTGAGGTGACTCCGCAATTAACTCGAGAACTGCTTCTTCTAGATGAACAGTTCGTACTTCTCGGGGGCGCCCGCAGTCAGCTGTTTGTTTCTTAAATATACGATTTTCGCGCAAACGTTGGTGAAGACGAGCAAATATTGGGTGATGAGGTACCCTGGATATAATAATAATCATTTATTGCCCAACAGGTAAAACCCAATTACAGGACATAATCAAATACATCAGTACTGTTAAGTAGTAGATAACTAACAAGTAATATCAAATTCAAATGTAACATGTAATACAATATTAATATATAAAAAAAAGAAAAACAAAGTGTAAAGTGTAAATTACACTAGTGAGACGAAAAATCACTAAATAAATATAAACTAATTAATGGTAATGAACGGTAATAAACGGTAAAAGTGATGGTACGTAATTTCTTGCGGTAAAAAGGAAAAAAAAAAAAAAAACAACAAAAACAGATTAACTATAGTCAATTCCATATTTCCATTGCTACTTTTTTCATATGCTTCACAGAACAAGTATTGATATCGCAAAAACTGCATATGGAGTTGTAATTATCACACATATATTCAATTGGAGAATGCAAGATTAAATTTGTTCGCGCTGTGGAGCAGTAAAATGTGAGATTCAGCCGTGAATGAGCCCTTGGTACCTTAAAGTTCAGTTCTGATAAAAGCAAACTGCAAAATCAATTAGGCCGTGCAGCAGTTTATGAAGAAAAGTTATTGACGCACATTTTCTCCTTTTTTCTAAAGATATGAATTGAAAGTGGTCAAGAAGGTTGTTATGGTCAGAGCCCCTAGCTGGATAGATACCACAATTTTTGAAGTACATGAATTTCAAGAATTTTCTTTGTACTTTTTCGATTGTGTACTCATGACAAACATAGTAGGGGCTCCAAATGACTGAGCAGTATTCAAGTTTGGATCTTACATATGAGAAGTATAATATTTTCAGGGCATTAACATTTGTAAAGGTCTGACAGTTTCTTATGATGAATCCTAACATTTTAGTGGCTTCGGAAGCTTTTTTATTCATGTGATTGGCAAAAGCCATTTTAGAGTCAAAGAATACACCTAGGTCTTTAGTCTCATTACAACGGGTCAACAATCTACCTTGAATATTGTATGGATGTTCAGTATATGTGTGTTTTCTTGTATATGACATTGCTTTACATTTATCAATATTCAAATGCAGGTTATTAATTTCACACCAAGCCTGTACATTATCTATGTCTTCCTGAAGTTTTATGCAGTCATCCACATTTTGGATAGAACTTACTATTTTCAGATCGTCAGCAAAAAAAAGCTTCATAGAGTTTATTTGTGAGTTTAAATCATTAATAAAAATTAAAAACAACAATGGTCCCAAGTTCGACCCTTGGGGTACACCAGACGTAGAAATTATTGTGTTTGATTTGAATCCATTGTAGTGAACTATTTGGTTTCGGTTAAGAAGGTACGATTCAAAGAAACTCAGTAGTTTTTGACTAAGGCCAACGACATCCAGTTTAGAAAGTAAAATGCTATGATCAATTTTGTCAAAGGCCTTAGAAAAATCCGTGTATATCACATCCACCTGTCCCTGTTTATCTAATGCTGAGCACACATAATGGGAAAACACAGCTAGATTTGATGCCGTGCTGCGGTGGATATAACTCAGTATACAATCGTCGAGCTTACCGACCATTACTTCGACCATGAACAAAATGCATGTCTGACAATTCCGCATTTGTATAATTTTCCATTCTTTTCGATAAATTTTTTTTTTATTATTTATTTTTATTAATGTTATACCAAACTAAAAGCTTAAAAATGAAGAAACGCTAATTCGACATTTTGTTGAAATATTCACATTTAACAGAATGTTGACAGTAGCCTACTAGCATCGCTACTAGATAATGTATTAAAGTAATGACAAATACGCGTTAAGATCTTTTATTTTTTTGCATAAAAATGGCGCCCAATACGAAAAAAAGGCAAGAGCAATTTTTTTTCAAAATTTTTAGCTCATCTATTTTCACTATTTCGTATTTGAAATCATATTCGTCTTTTATATACATTACAACTCCATCATTTTGATTATCATCCCTTCATTATATATGATATTGCATCCGGGAAGACTATATATACAAGGGTCTACCAATTTCCCAGTTTCAGTCAAAACTATACAATCGGTCAGTAGTATTTTAAATTCATCGATATTTTTGTTAATACTTCGATATTCAGGATTATTTGAAAATTTTCGTTATCTTTGTTAACATTCAAACTTTCTTTACATTCTTTATTCGTATCGATGTTGTGGTTTTGTATTATTGAAATTCTGATATATAGGGATCCATAATTCTGTGTTAACATATTTTTAGTATTATTAGCAAAAGATATAGAATAATAATGATACATACCATGTCCTATGATTTGAGACAGGGAGTTCTTGGTTTCTCTTGACCACTGGTTGACAGTTTTCGCGGAAAGAGTGGTATTGGGGTGAATCTGAGTTTTTTATCTCCTTGCTCGTGGACTTCTGCTTGCTCGTGGAGCTCTACTTGTACAACTTTTCCCTTGGGTACCGTTCGTTGGCGTGGATTCTGTAGTGAGTGCTATTGGTGTGGTGGGAGCGCTATTTGGTTTGGTTATTTCTTCCTGGTTTGTAAATTCGAGGAGATCTTCTACTCTATAAGCAAGCTCTTCGACGTATAGTTTATTGTTCTTAATATAGTTAGGTTTCTTATCTTGTCTTGCCAGTAATAGATGTCTCGAGTATTTTTTGTTCTTGTCGTTGTTGTGGCGTTAAGTCGTTTGCAATAAAAATTTTTGTTCCTTTTAGTTTCGAAGTGTTTTTGAAGATGTTTTTTTTGTGAGGTATGACACTAATTCTATCTTTATTGGTCTATTTTTATTTTTTCCTGGAGGACATATGTCGTTGAAATGTGAATCGTCCAGGTCAAGATCAAGGAGTGTTTTCAGTTCCTGCCTAATATAATTCGTGTTGATTTCTTTGTTTTCTGTATCCAGTCCAAAAACGAGTATGTTGTGTTTCTTTTCGGTACTTCTTAATTTTTCAACTTCTACTTTGAGCTCTGAGTTTTGTTTCTCTAGTTCGTATACAGTGTTCCTCAATTCTTCGATTTAGAGCAAGAGTCTTGTTTTACTTGCCTCTATACTCGATTTTATTTCTTTTCTATTTCTGATTATTTCGTCGTGTATTTGCTGAAAATATGAACGGTTTTTTATTGCATTTAATCCGTTTGATGATTTGATACTTCCAGGGTATTTGTTGATGCCCGCTGGGTTGACCGATCGGAAAAAAAACATAGTTTTTCATAACCCCCGTATATCAAAGGATATTACGAAGATTTCTATATTGAATTAGCTGTTTTGAGAGAAGCAACTTTTATGACAAAAGATTTTTCTTTATTTTAAATATTTCTCTTATCATCTGATTCGATCAATTAATGAAAATGCATTTATTAGTCAACAGAACAATGCGAAGAGTAGAATTGATTTTGAACTTTCGTTCGAATTCGTCTTTTCCAATTATTCCTTTAATTTGTTTGAAACCTCTTTCGCGGGACGGCACTATTAGGGCTGTCAGATCCACTCGGCTTCCGACATTTCTTGGTAGCGTTTGTGAAATGCCGTAAAGACGAAGACTGGCGGTATAACACATTTTGTTTCGCAAATTGTAACGAGCGGGCAATATGTTCGACGTAAACAATGGATGTATGTCCTGCCAAACATCTAAGATACTCATTATTATTCATTGTCGATAAAGCTTAGCGGGAGACCGACCGCAAGCAGAGACGTACTCGATATAATGAAATTTGCACACAAGATTATGTTATGACCCGAGAATATACATATACCGGGTGACACAGGATATCGGGCCACCCCTGTAACTTCTGCATTCGTGAACGGATTTTTCTGAAATTCGGTACAGTTATATAAGCAATCATTTCGGATTTGATCACATTACAATCCAATATGGCGGATTTCCGGTTTTTCTGCAAATGCCAGCAACTTTGTTTTTTCAAATAGAACACCCTGTATATTTTTACATATTCAAGTTCAACAGGTCAAAACAAGTCCAAACCTCATGTCAAATGTAATTTTTTTGGAACAATTGAAATTGAAATTGTTTTTTTATTTTACCTCGTGGATAAATGAGATTTGGTCAAGGCTATTCACAATGAGTTGCACATAACAGAGAAACATAATTCTGTCTGAAAAATTATTTTTTGTTTCATTTATTGATTAATTAATTCAGTCACATCACATTTTGATCAAAAATTATTTTTTTTTCAAATGAAACCCCTATGGGCCACCTACCTCTAGAACATTCATTAAGGAAAAAAATAACATATCATTTTTGTATTTCGGTGCAGTAACAAATTGTTTACATTCAAAAATCTACAACTAGTTCATGAGTTTCCTTGCAGTTTTTTCAACTTAGTAAGCTGTGGAAAACAACATTTCTGAATCTTGTCAACTAATTGTGTTTCGCTGTCATCTTTCATCACAACTATCAAAAATTAGTTTAGTAGAAATGTAAAATCAAAATTATAGGTTCACAAGAAGTGAACAGGTTGATATGTTATTGAAAACATTGTCGCCGCTTGTCAGTTATACGCTGAACGATACCCACACAGAAGACACCCACAAAGAACCTTTTTCAAAAATGTGGAGAGAAGATTCCCAAAAGAACCCAACAATGGAGAAGATGATCGTAAGTGAGGAGGCAGAAATGAATGTTTAGCTTATGTTGATTTTGATCCAACTGCTTCGACGTGGGAATTGGAATAACAATGCAATGTCAGTCGAGCAAACGCTAGGCTAATTTAAAAAAAACACCATTATCATGCTTATAAGTATAACTTACACAATTATTTGACAAGATTCAGAAATATTGTTTTCCACAGCTACTAGATTTTTGAATTTATACAATTTGTTACTGCACCGAAATACAAAAATGATATGTCATTTTTTTCCTTAACGAATGTTCTAGAGAGACAGGTAGGTGGCCCATAGGGGTTTCATTTTAAAAAAATGAATTTTTTATCAAAATGTGATGTGACTGAATTGATTAACCAGTGACACAAAAAATAATTTTTCAAAAAAAAATTAGTTTTTCTGTTATTTGCGACTCATTGTGAATAGCTTCGACCAAATCTCATTTATTCACGAGGTAAAATAAAAAACGATTTTAATTTCAATTGTTTGAAAAAAATGACATTTGACATAAGGTTTGGACTTGTTTTGACCTGTTGAACTTGAATATGTAAAAATATACAGGCTGTTCCATTTGAAAAAAACAAAGTTACTGGAATTTCCAGAAAAACCGGAAGTCCGCCATATTGGATTGTAATATAAAACAGATTGAAAAATAAAAATTATTCTCAGTCAAGTGTCCAAGCTCGACTCAACTAAGTAACGTCTATATATACAGCTCAGTATGTAGTTAGATTAAAAGTCAGTTTTAAATATCCAATATAAATAATGGAAATATGTCTAGAATCAGTGAGTGGTAAATAAGTACTACAAATAATCACTTAATAATAACTAAAGAAAATATTAAAGAAATTAATAATCACAATTTAGAACCCGATGATAAAAATATTGTTTGTGGAATTCAGAGTTTGAAACAGGAAAAAAATGGTAAGCTGTATTTTGTGTTTTTGAGTTAATTTGGCCTATCAGTTCTCCTTCAACTATTATTAAATTGAATTATTATTCGATTTTCTGCGAAATCTCTTCCCAAATTAAATCTGTTCTATATGAAATTTTAACCACTTTTTTTTAGGTGTGGTCATTTGTGCTTTTTCAAAACATAAATTACTTTTTCAACTACTCTATATAATCTCCAGTTATCTCTATTATCAATAAAAACTAGACTTCTATCACGGCGGAATACATTCCGCAATATTTGAAGTTAGTGTTGTAATGCAAATCTACAGTGCTTCTCAAAAGTCCGCTCCCCCCCTCTTATTTTTGGAACGATTATACATAAACAAATGAAATTCGGAAACTGAATATTAAAGGTTGTAAACTTCCCTACTAGTGATGATAGATGACGAAATCGTCAAAGATTACGTCACAAGGCCATTATGACCAATAATTTTAAATAGAACCCTATGGCAAGCGGCAAGCGACACATCTTTTAAAAGGTATCGAAAAAACCTATTCAATGATACTAATTTTGTTTGTGTTTATGGCAGTTTAGGCAACTCGCTTTTAAAAAACGCAAAGCTGTGATGAATTAAATCAGTTAATACTAAAATTCCAAATTCAAGCTCTGCCTCTGGATAGTTGTCAAATAAGCTGACGTTTTTGTTAGTCTCCCTAATGCGACGTTTTTGTAATTGTCCAAGTTTTTGTACATTTAATAATTTGTGTATTGTTGATCGAACGTTTAACTGTTTTAGCAGCTTTTGGTACTTTTAATATTTTTGTACATTTTAATAATTTGTTAAACTGTTGTGAGCCGAACGTTTAAGTGCTTCAAGAAGCGAAATGGTACGTGCTTTAGGTGATAAAGTAGCAGCGATCCTAATTCTTGGTGAAACTGGACAAAATATTCATGCAGCAGAACGCATTTTTAATGAGAGGTTTCCCAATCGCCCCGTTTCGAGGACTTATTTAAGGGAGCTTCTTCGTAAGTTTGGAACAACGGGTAATATTAATGATGCGAAACGATCTGGCAGACCACAAATTTCTGATGAGAAAAAAATTGATATACTGGCAGAAGTAATAGTTAATTCTACTTCTTCAACAACTCACGTTGCATCTACCTGTGAAGTCAGTCGAAGTACAGTACACAGGGTGTTGAAAAAAAACAAATTTCATCCATACAAATCAAAAATGGTTCATCAACTCTCAGACGACGACCCAGACCGAAGACTAGAATTTTGTGAAAATATGGAAACTAAAATTAACCAACAGCCAGAATAAAAATAGAGTGTCATAAAAATAATTAATAAATTTTAACCCAAGTCAGTTTTACTGTCACTGTCGTCATCCAAGTTGACAACAATTTTTTCTCTGAGCCTCAGATCTATCTATATTTAAATAAGATTTTTCTACTTTTTGTACGTACGCTACGCAATTTTCCCAGCTTTCATTTGGAATATTCTGCATTTCTGACTGAATCAAAGCTACAGATGAATTCAAAGTTGGCGAAACATTAATCCTCCTCACCGATGCTTTCAGCTCATGCCATATGTGTTGAATTGGATTGAATCTGCAATGGTAAGGAGGAAAACTTACCACTGCCAATGTGTCACAATAATATTGTTTTCTATTGAAAATGATTTTATTATTCCCGACAATTGTTTTTTGTATATTCATCTTCAAAATACATATTATTTTCAAGCATATAGTCTTGAATGGTAAGTTTTGGTAATTTGAACACGGAACTTCATTTAATCTTCTACTGCGATAGCTCGCATTATCCATCTCAATACACTATTTGGTGATGGTATATTTGCTAAAAGTTTATTTTTGAACCAGACTTTGAATAATTCCGCCGTAGTATCGTCCTTTATTATATTGTTGGCTGATAAGGCATTTGGTATAAAGCCATTTTTTGTTCCAGCATGAATTATAGTAACACGCTTTCCTTTATTAGATAGAGCTTTAGTTGTGCAGTGACCAGACGAATCCCAACCTCTATCTGGAACTTCATGAGTGTCAAACCACGTCTCATCCAGATAAACAATATTCGTCCCACCCTCTCTAAATTCAAGGATTTTAATTGAATTTGCTATCCTCCATCTTTTTAAACGGGCAGATTCCATAATGATTTGCTGTTATCAATTTTTTTCATTTTAAATCCGTTTGTGAAGTGCATTTTCTTAGTGTCTCACACAACACTATTCCTGTGTCATCTTTTTTAATCTTTGCATTAAAGTCTTCAAAGTAGGGACCATTTGTTCCCTATGCGTGTCACATACTTTTCGACTAATCATATCCACATCATAAACGTCCAGTTTCTTAGAAGAACCAGCATTTTTTCCTTTTTCTCCTCTTTGCTATAGGCTTATTTACTACACACCACATTGCCTTTATTGGCTTGCGTGTTAAGGCTGCAGCTTCCTTCACTGCACTGAATTTTGATAATCCACGTACACGAACGTAAAATATAACTTTTTTTGTGTCAACTGATAAAACATCGCGCTTTAATTATTTTGTATATATTATTTTTCTTCTGTGACGCCATTATCACCCGTACCTCCATGTGACTACTAGGTTCTTCACACGGAACATTTTTAGGCAACACGTAATTGACAACAAATAACTTCTTTTCTAACCAAATACAAATTACTAACTGAATTTTAAAACCAAAAAAATTCTATACCAATAAAAAAAGGTTAATATTCAATCAAATTAATCATAATTATCAAATTACGTTGACAAATTTTAATTCGCGCATGAAAGTGTAATATTACGAGATAATTTACGTATTTTTAAATCCATGCCTGGAATCCCTAGACCTTTCTATGGATCATAATAACCCGAACAATAGGCCATTATTAGATTATGGGATTAGCTTTTATAATGAGTCTTTTAGATCTCTGGCAGGAGTAAAATTAGTATATTTCATTAGGAGTCGAGAAAATAGGATTTTTCCGTGCGTGCGTGTCAAGTTCCCGTGGGAGGCGCAGCCGAACACAGAAAGTCGTGCAAGCACGGAAAAAGCATTTATGGACGTGTAATGAACGATATTTTTCATTATATCTACCTGAAAACCACAGATTGTTAAGACACATTTATTTTTAAAGATTAACGAACAAAAACATGTATTTTTAATTTTTATTCATTGATATATTTATGGTACAATTTGTGTTGTAAATAGCTAATTCTTTAGTAGCTACTTCATTTTCGATAACTGTAGTTGATAAAGTCGAAGGTGCTACTATATTAGTAGATTTCAAATTTTTATTTTCCCCCTCTGCATTGTATTCTGATGTTGGCGTGGTTTTTACTGTTCTTGAATGGCTGAACAATTTACGAGAAACTTCAATCTTTCTGCTTACCGATTCTTCGATGTAGCCTTCAGCCACAGTCGGGATTTTCTAGGTTCAGATATTCAGCAATCTGCTTTGTTGTACCACTGATTATATGACACCCTGCATGTTGAGCAAAACATCTACCATTACGATACGCTATAAATAATCATCTATTCATGTGTGTAGGTCTTAGATTAATATATTTACGATAAAAAGTGCATGTATCAAAGGGACATCCTTCCTTTGTAATTGTGAAACTTCTTGATTTGTGATTTTTGCCATCTCGAAGGAATACTATCAAAAACCATTATCTTCCACGTTTTCTCTTCGGCAGGCACCGAATATGCCAAATATTAAAATTACTTTACTTAATAACCATTTCTCGTCTAGTGCTTCAATTATGAATTTGGCGATTTGGTCAGCAGTTAATTCTTTGGACTTTTTCGGTGTGTAACCAGCACTTTCTCGTTTGAGAAATGCAGTAGTTTTTGGTAAATTATTAACATTTACATATTATTTTACTGCCAGATAACTTTTTAGCATTGAAAATTGCTTTTTTCTGACAAATAAACGAGAAGAATATCATCACTTACATTTATAACTTTCTTTTGTTGGTGCCAGTTGCAAAATATACGATACTGGTTTTCATATCTCTCACGTGACTTTTTGGGTAGTAATTCTGCACTTACTTGCCGCTTCACGTGCTATTTCTTCCTCTGGTGAAATCATTTTTGAATATTTCGACTTAAAATATCCAAATATTGTCACAAAACAAGCGTTATTTACCCCGTTGCTGAGGAAATATATAAACAATTTACGATTTGTAGAGAACTGTCAATAACATATTATTTTATTTTGACATGTAAGAAGGCAGCTAATGACACTAGCGCACCTTCAAATTTTCCGTGCGGGCGCACGGAAAAAGACCACTTTCGGTGCCCTAAATAAGCATGTAAATATAGTGTTTTCAGATAGGTAATGAAATAGTTATTTTCCTACGACCACATAGGAAAGTAACACATATCGCACTCTCTACTCCCATGGAAAGTGACCTTTATTCTCACGCGTGCGGAAAGTACTTTCCGCACTAGTGCGGAAAGTAACTTTCCGCACGGCTGTCGATAAGCCGTCAAACCCGTGAATCCTGTAAGATTTACAGATGTAATTATTAATTGCTCTTCCTTATTGATATTATTTACATAAAAACTGGACTAAAAACTAATTATTTGTAGAAAATGAAGAAAAGAAGAAAAAAAATGTTGACGTCGAGAATCAAACCCACAACCTTGCGGTCATCTACCGTATACTCTTCCATCTGAGCTAATTCAGATTTGAATTAACGTTATCAGAGATATGTATATCTCGTAAGTCGATTTACATTAATACAATTATGATATTTCTTGTATTTTCATTTTATTAAAACAAAATTTAGCTATTTTTAAAGTTCATATAATTAAAGGATAGCAACGAAAGCTTAAACTGGAAATTTATAATTATTTTAGTAGTTTGTTTTAATACGAACTAGCTGTATCTAAGATAGGTAACCAGAGAACCAGACGCGGCCACATTATTTGAAAATTTAAAAAGCTAAGTAGGCTTTGAAACAATTCCACGACACAATACCCCAAAAATAGTGATAGTAGGTACATGATCGAAAGTAAAACCTTGTTGTACAAAAGTTTTATTTTAGTTTATTACCTATCCCACGCATACTAAATACCTTCGTAAATAATTATGGAGTCTGAAAATGAATTGGACTGCACTCATAGAGGCAGCAAAAATAACCTCTTTACAAATTCTACCAGAAAAGTATAGAGATAGATATGAACGAGCTTATAATGAATTTCTCAACTGGAGAAGAATAAAAGAAATCAAAAGTTCTTTCTCTGAAAATGTGATCCTAGCATACATAGATGAATTATCTAAGAAAGTACGACCAAATACACTGTGGTCTCTGTACTCTATGCTGCGCACTACTTTATACATTAATCATAACGTAGATATCTCAAAATATCTTTTTTTAAAAGAAAAAATTACGGTTATAAACCAAAAAAATCAATGATCCTAACAACCCAGCAGATAAATCAGTTTATTACAACAGCTCCTGATATCAATTTCTACTTATTAAGGTGAGTTCAAAGCAATGTGATATTCATTAATTTACTAATAGAATTATGTTAACTTACAGGTTGCTTTAATTTTCGGTATATCAGGAGCATGTCGCAAGCAAGAGTTAATAAAAATTACTGTAGACGACATTGAAGATCTAGGTTTAGCAGCAATAGTTAAGATTAAAAATACAAAAAATAAAATAGATAGAAAATTCAATATTACAGATGAATTTTATGAAAAATATAAAAAATATGCTAAATTAAGACCAGCAACCCACGAAAAGAGGTTTTTTCTTAACTACCAACACCAAAAATGCACCAAGCAAGTGGTGGGTATCAACAAAATGGGATCTGTACTCACCTTAGTAGCAACATTTTTAAAACTTGAGAATCCAGAAACGTACACCAGTCATTGTTTCCGAAGATCCTCAGCTACGATCCTAGTAGATGCAGGAGGAGATATTACCACTCTCAAGAGACACGGAGGATGGAAATCCTCTGCTGTCGCTGAGGGGTATATAGATGATCCTCACACCAACAGAATGAACACCGCTACTAAAATTGTCAGCGCTGTGCGTAGAACTTCGGAAGACACTGATGCTCAATCAGCCATATTAGAAAACATACGTTTAAAACCCTCAACTTCTTTGATGAGCACAATAATTACAAGCAGCATCCGAGAAAATATTGAAACGAATCTTTCGCAAACACCGTTACAATTTACAAATTGTAACAATAACCAATTTACTTTTAATTTTTATGGTTCCAAATAATTAAATTTGTTCCCCAGTTGTATCTAATAAGTACTTACTTATTGTAATTTTTTCAAATAAACGTTAATTATCCTTATTTCTTTATTTCACTATAAAAGTAATTCTAAATTCATGTGCACTTTTTATAGAAACAATATTCAAACATAGACTGTCACATATAAAACGTAAGATTAGTCAGGCAAGTCAATATACACGATCTAATATTCACATATTGTTTAATAAAATAGGTGGTCGTAGGAAAAATAACGTACATTACTCGCGCGAAAGTGATTTTTCACACTCGTGTGATTGCCGCACTCGGCTTACGCCTCGTGCCACAATATTTCCCACTCGTTTGAAAAATGTCACTTTCCGCACTAGTAATGTAATATACTATTTCCCAACAAGTGCGGAAAGTGATACTTTCCCGCACGCGATTGCCGTTGACAAATTTTAGAAGCATATTAAAAATATATACATTTTATTTCAACATACAAAACTTTAAATGAAAATCTACTAATTATCATGAATACTAATGTTAAAAATACAATTTGTTGCATTCTGCAAATGAGTTAGATAGCTGGTCCGGCGGAGTTCATTGGTGGTTACTGGCTGTTCAGAGTAACACTCGTAGATGGCAAAGTGCATGAAGATGACGACGACGGAGACGGCATTGGTTGCAAGTTGTTTGTACATGAAATAATTTTATTTGAGATGGTTTTCTTCTGTTCTCCGGCGTCCTTCAAGTAACCTTCAGCAACAGCAGTTGACTTCCAGCCTCCAAGATGTTTTATGTTGGTTATCCCTTCGTATGAATCTGCTAGAAACGTTGCCCAGGATAGGTAGCCGTAAATAGGTAGCGATCTCTTCCGGTATCTTAGCAAATGTGTTCACGCCTACGCACTGAACAGAGCATTTTTCTTTTTTATAATTGATTAAAAAACGACGGTGCGTGGTGATAGGAGGCCGTACATTTGCATAGTTTCTATAGAACTTCAAAAAGGTTCCATTATTTATGTCTTCAGATATAACAAAGGATTTTGAAGTATGGTTTTTCGAATTGAAAATTGTCACAATAATCAGGTTTCTTTTATCTTGAATATCGTCAAGCGTGATTTTCATAAGCTCTAATCTGCGAAGAGCACCGACTAAAGCAAAAATAGTACTTACTTTAATCATAAGATATATCTCATCAGGGGTTAGCATAAACTTGGATATGTCTTCTTTGGTGAAAATCTGCGCTTTCTATGCCCGAAAACCAACATTCTGCTTTTTAAGAACTTATCAAATTTGCTTGTGTCCAGGTTTTGTTTTATTTAACTGAAAATTTCACCATCGAGTATCGCGAACATAGAGTATTGGATTTCAGTACCTTACTCAGTTCGGACAAATTCCCTAAAGCTATTCACTCCTTTTTCCTTACACCAGCTTAAAAATTGGTTGTATTGCTGTTCGTATCTTTCTTGTGATTTGCTGGGTAATAGGTCTGAATTTACCTAATCTGCGACCTTCAAAATAGCTTCTGGGAGCTCTTCTTCCGCCGAATCCATTAGGATATTGCTTTTATTGAAAATAATTGAAAAAAATGCAGGGTAAATATAAAGTTAACGTGCACATGCTCTCTGAATATAGGTAAAAAACTTTTCTTGCGTGTTTTTGCCCCCTGAACACGAATCGGGAAGAAAAATGCGGCGGTCTCATACCGTTTCCAAGTTAGAGCACTTTTATTTTTTTTTACCCCATTTTATAGCACAGCTTTCTCGCACAAAAATCACTGAAAATGCCTTTTTTTACCAGCACAAAATAATGTCATTTTTATCGAAAAAATTATCTCTATACACTTCCAAATAAATAAACTTGACACATATGACAGATTAAATTTAGTAACTTTCCCTTTTTTTATGTTGGAAATGAAAATGAATCATGATGAATCATGGTGCCCAAAAACAATTGCAAACATAAATGAAGGACAAACTATTACTCATATTTGAATTCGAAAAGTTGGCGGTGATTCATTTATTACCAACATAAAAAATAAGGGAAAGTTTGTTTATTTGGAACTGTATAAGGAGGATTTTTTTCGATAAAAATGACATTATTTTGTGCGAATTTGTGCCGAAAATAAGTGATTTAGGGTGTATTGTTTATGCTGGTTAAAAGAAGGAGGCATTTTGAGTGATTTTTGTGCGAGAAAACTGTGCTAGAAAATGAGGTTAAAAAAATATAAAAGTGCTCTAACTCGGAAACGGTGAGACCGCCGCATTTTCCGGATTCGTGTTCAGGAGGCAAAAACAAGTTTTTTACCAATATTCAGAGAGCATGTGTACGTTAACTTTATATTTAACAAACTTTGATATCAGGTATTATGTTATTTTCGAGATGTATTGCTGGTTGTGTCTGTACTGAATTTATTACTCGGTTGTTTTGTGTATTATTGTTTGTAATTTCATTGAGAGTGTTTTCTACAAATTTATCTGGATTCGCATTTTTCTTCAGTGGATCTTATGAAACTAATTTCTTCTTCAAGGTTTTCTGTTGAATTGTATATCATTTTGTAGAGGCATTTAACGATATCCTTTTTGATGGTTTGAATTACCAGTGGACAGAGAGATCACCTGACCATATCATTTCATCTGTACTTCTACAGCTGACATTTTATTCGCAACAATTTTCTAGCAGCTATAACATGATTTTTCCCAGTTTATCCTAGTTTTTTTTTCAGTACTTTACTGATTTGGTTCCGTGAGCAACCTATTTTGGTTGTAATCGCATGTTTTTCCTTCCGTGGAAATCACAGCTATTTTCACGAAATCACTAATGCGCCTATCCGCTGGCAACATGTCATGTCCTATGTTTGAGGTAGCGTCTATTGAATTAGCGGGAGGCAATTTATTTCCTTAGTGTCTTCATTGCGATACAGAAGCTTATTATATTCGAGAGCAAAACTCTTATAAGTCAACTGACTAACGAATGACAGCATAGCCAAAACAACTACAAAAATAATACGTTTACCACAGTGCATGTACTAACTGAAAGCCCTTGCATATTCATTTCTTCACAAAAGCCAGTCCGGTACTATACTCGTTAACTGTTTCCCATTGTGTGGGTACTTGTTTTAGGAAACGCGATAATTACATTATTGTTAACCAGTCTCGTTGAAAAAATCATGACAATGCGTTGGAGATTTTGTCAGCATGTTAGATGTTACGTACAGTTCTTCTTTGACCAATGAGATGTTCTCACCCAAATTAGGAATTATCTTGCAACTTGCAGTATTAGTTTGGAACCATTGAAAGTAGGATGAGACGAAAAACAGTGGGCATGTGGTGGATAGAGTTAGTACATACACGTTATATAACATCTGGAAATGAATTTTATATTCTCTAATTTTCAATGTACCTCTGGAGCTTCCACTTTTTTCTACCTTTGTCGTCTAATTTCACCTGTTTGTTCTACTGACTTACAGTACAATATAATACCTTTTTACAAGCTTTCATTTAGTTTCATTTGTTAGTTCGTTCGTTAGGGTCAAATCTTGCAAGTGAATTTTGACCGATTAATTTGAAATTTGGCAGTTATTTATAACTCCCGTGACATTGCATTATGAAATTTTTGTTAGAGAAAAAACAAAATGGCGGCTCCAAGATGGCGTACGAGATTTGTAATTATGGTCCGATTTGATTCAAAATTGGTATGTGGGGATTTTCGGGGTCGGAGATAATGAAATTTTTGTCAAAATTCATAGATTTGAGATGGGGGACGAGTTTGGTGATTATGGTCCGATTCGATTCAAAATTGGTATGTGGGGAGTTTTCGGGGTCGGAGATTATGAAATTTTTGTAAAAATTTGTAAATTCAAGATGGCGGTTCCAAGATGGAGGACGTGTTTTGTGATTATGTTCCAATTCGATTCAAAATTGGTATGCGAGGGTTTTCGGGGTCGGAGATTATGAATTTTGTGTCTAAATTCATGAATTCAAGATGGCGGCCCCAAGATGGAGGACGAGTTTTCTGATTATGGTCATATTTTTTCAAAATTGGTATGTGGGGGATTTTCAGGTTCGGAGATTATGAATTTTTTGTCAAAATCTATAAATTCAAGATGGCGACTTTAGGATGGCGGACGAGTTTTGTGATTATGGTCAGATTCTATTCAAAATTGGTGTGTACGAGTTTTTGGAGTCGGAGTTCATGATTTCTTTCAGCTCAAAACTTACAGGGAAGAGACCTTGTAATTAATAACGTTGCACTTTTAGAAATGTACAGATTGAGGCGAACTAACTAAAAAGAAAAAATTAAATAACTAATAAAAACATTTTTTAACGACAAACTTTAATTTAAGCCGTATACTAAAACGTATAAAATAAGTCTAAGTCTCCGATGACAATGATTTAAAAAATTTTTGTTGAATTATTTGGTTTTTAAAAGCTTGTCACATAAAAGTAGGTACTAATTAATTTGATTAGGCAGTGACTGGTTGGTAAGTAAGAACTTGTAAAATTATTAATATCATTACAATTCGCGCGACAAGCTTTTTGAAACCAAATAATTCAACAAAAATAATTAAATCATTGTCAGCGATGACTTTAACCTATTTTATACGTTTTAGTACACGGCTTAAATAAAAGCTTGTCTTTAAAAAGGTTTTTTATTAGTTATTTTATTTACATAAAAACTTTTCAACAGAAAATCCGACGAAAAAAGAAACTGAAAAGCAAACAATAAAATGAACCTTTTAATTCCTGGTAACTAAGCTCCTAAACTAATATGGATAACTGATTTTGAGTCGGCGCCAAACAAACAAACAAACAAGCAAATTAAGAAATAAAGTGCACAAAGTCATCTTCACGAAAGATTCAATATAAATTGAAACAAAATTGGTAGACCACAGGTGAAAAACAACTACTTCCCTAGCAAATACCACGCAGAACGTTGAATGATATTCACCTGAAAATCCATGCAAACTTCCATATAAATGGAAATTGATTGCAAATGTTTCTTTCTGATAAGCTCGATTATGTTTCATTCATGTCGGGTCCGTCTAACAATTCGCATACCGGTTTCAGGCTTTTTGGCCCTCATCAGTACGGAGTAGTCTCCAGCCAGAGATCCGGAGAGCTCTGGCCGAAGCGAGACACAACATAAACAAAATCACCATCAAGCCTATAACATCTTTAGGTAGGAGCAAATTAATTACGTAAAGCGTAAAATGATGAGAGCAGGGTGCGCGGCGGTGGCGCGTCTCTTCCACGGAATTTACCGAGCGTTCTCGAATATCAGCGAGACAGCTATCCGAATGGGCTCACACGCATGGGCGGAGAGTGCATTTTTGGAATGTTACTGTTTATTGCTGGAGATTTCACGTTGCATTTTTATGTCATTTTCTTTAAAGTAATTTAATGATCTTCGTTGATTGTTTGTTTGGCGCCGACTCATAATTAGTTACCTACATTGTTTTGGAGCTTAGTTATTAAGACAAAAAGGTTCATTTTATTTTTTGCTTTTCGTCATTCTAATTCTTTTTGTTTGTGGCTAAAATCTACTAATTACTACTACTTAATTTGAATTACTTTCAAAATACTTACTTACCCACCTAACTTCAACTATTAACTATTATATACTATAACTAGCTGGTACCAGCGACTCCGTCCGCGTTGAACTTTGTATTGTTTGTGACGACTATTACAAATTAACTCACTCCTTTAGGGAAGGAATTTCTAAAAATATTGAAACACGTATTTCTGTATTTGTAACAAAGACCTCAAATACCAATTTGTATGCCCCTTACTTCAAAACTAAGGGAACCTTTATACAAACTTTCACTCCCCTAGGGGTTGCATTTATAAAAACACTGAAACATGTATTTCTTTATCCCTCACAAAGACCTCAACTACCAATTTTTATGACCCCAACTTGAAAACTTACGGAACCCCCACACAAACTTTCACCTTCCATTTCACCCCTTTAGAGAATGAATTTCTAGAAATACTGAATTACATATTTCTTCTATTTGCAACAATTTTTAAAACCAACAAATTTCAATCCCAATTTAACCCCCTTAAACCCCTTCCTTTGGGGTTTAATTTCCAAACCCCAAACAGGTATTTTTTATTTGTAACAAATACCCCAAAATATCTTTTTTATGGTCCTAACTTTAAAACTAACTATACAGACTTTCAACCCTCCAATTTCAAAACCAACTGTACTTTCACTTTCACCCCCGCTTCTCACCCACCTTTTCATGCCTTTAGGGATGGAATATCAAAAAAATATGCTCTTGGGTCCAGCGGTTCGATCTGGGCGTAAACCGTATATCCGTCAATCAGTGAGTCTGTTAGTCAGGACATATAATTATACAGTGCTCGTCTAAAGTCCGTTCCCCCCCTACTAATTTTTGAACCACCTGGTATATCGCAACGAAATTTGGAGGGCTTAAATAGGAAATAAAAACCTACTTCTTCATGAAACAATCACAGCCAAAAGTTTTAAAATGGCGGCTGAGCGCCATCTTCAATAATTTTTTTAAATAGAACATCCCATATATTATTCCATTTTTGAAATCTGCTCATAATTCTCAACAGTTTTTTCTAATACACTTCACTCCTAAATTCAATTCTTTAAAATGAAGTATGGATTTTGGTCACTTCCGGTAAAACATTTTGCTAACTAAACGTTGTTATTAATTTGTAGTTAGATCTCTTAATGAATTCGACTAATAAGAGGCGTAAAGAGAGTTTATTGAGGATAAACAGTACCGCTTACCGGAAAATCTCGAAGCCTATGAATGTGTTCTGTAAATTCACAATCAAAACAAATTAGTTACCTAAACAATTATAATTTATTTTTGAATAACACTTTTACTTAACCCCAACAATTATTTCATCAAGTGTTCAATGTGGCCCCTCCTAAATCTTGACAATAAATAGCTTCTCTCACGTTGATGAAAGTCTGTTCATCTAGTTCTTCACATGTATCTATTATTCTGCGTTCCAACTCTTCTTTTGTTTGGCATTCAGTGGCGTAGATTCTTGACTTCAGATAATCTAGAGGTGTAAGATCCGGAGATCTTGGTGGCCATTCTGTACTTCCCCTGCTACCTATCCATCGCCCAGGAAAGTTTGTATCGAGGATCTCTCTAGCCATGCGATCGAAATGGGAAGTGCCCCATCCTGCTGAAATATGATTTTACGATTTTCAAACTCTTCCTGATTGTTTAATACAATTTGTCTTATTAAAGGTTCAATTTCAGTTTCTAAAAGATTTCTGTAAAGAACTCCTATAAGATTGCCTCTGATGAAAATCGGTCCAACAACGCGATTGCCCAAAATCCCCGCCCAAACATTCACCTTTTTAGGAAACTGGGTATGTCCCTCTCTAAAAATATGCGGATTAGTATCGCTCCAGTATCGAACATTCTGTTTGTTGACTTTTCCATTAAGAAAAAAAGTGCATTCGTCTGCGAAACATACACGTTTGAGGAAGCCCCGTTCTCCTTCAATTGTTCTTGTTAACCACTCACAAAATTCAACCCTCCAGTCTGGATCATCCTCCGTGAGAGCAAGCAGGGTTTTCATTTTATAGGGATGAAACTTTTATTTTTTTAGGACTCTTTGGACACTTTTTGAACTAACTCCACAGGATTCAGCAACTGCATACGTCGACCGAGTCGGATTGATTACCATTTCAGCAACAATTTCTACCTTTTTTTTTCTTCTGAAAGAGGCGGTCTTCCTGATCTTGGTGCATCTTTCAGCGTACCAGTTGCTTGGAGCTTATTTGCGCAAATATGACCTCGAAATAGGATTCTCGGAAAATCTATCATTAAACATACGGACTGCTAGATGATCATTTCTTCCAGCTTCTCCAAATATCAAAACTGCTTCAAATGTATCGTCTAAACTACGAGCCATGATCACACTTCACACACGTTTCATAAAAGGATTTAGGCGCTCAGTGGACTATTTGACAGTTAGCAGTTCAGTTTGACAGTAAAGATGTTACCGCGACAACGATTTTGCAATGCAAACTTGATTGAAAGCAACATTAGTGTTTTTGGTTGGGTTTGAAATGACCAAAATGTCACTTTTCAAACGTTAATATTTCGAAAACAATGGAATTCAGGAGTAAAGTGTATTAGAGAAAACTATAGAGAATTATGAGCAGATTTCGAAAATGGAATAATATATGGGGTGTTCTATTTAAAAAAAATATTGAAGATGTCGCTCAGCCGCCATTTTAAAACTTTTAGATGTGATTTTTCCACGAAGAAGTAGGTTTTTATCTCTTATTTAAGCTCTCCAAATTTTGTTGCGATATACCAGGTGATTCAAAAATTAGTAGGGGGGGAACGGACTTTAGAAGAGTACTGTAATAATCCTTCTAACCTTTAGTGTTAACTGCGTTAAATGAAATGCTGAAAATTTCATGGAGTGATCCCATTTTAGTGTGGTACAATAATATTAACTGGGTCAATTCGAATACGTGCTGTCTACGCCAACTATTCTTCTATTCGTTTGGTGTTCCGCACCCAAAACTCGGGAGTAAATGCGCAAACAAAGCATACTAATCACCTCGAATAAACACAACCGTCGGATTGCGATGTGAATATTGAACTTGATGGGCAATGTTAATGTCGAGGGAAGCATGTCGTGTTTGATAATTTTCTGAGTGGAGGGAGTATCCTGGGTGGAAAGTGTTTTCTATATTGAGATCTGTCAGTGTCACGTATACAATTCAGTGATCAAAATGTTTCCGTGGTGTTATTTCTTAGGGATGTAGATAAACAATATTTCTCGCCTTGATTTGATTTCCCAAGAAGAGATATTCAGTTCCTTGACCGTCTCATCTGATTGATTAAAAATTATAGAAAGGTGGTTGAAATGGGTTGATTTCTAACTACAATTTTCTCAAGAAGGAAACACTAAAAGATCCATTCAATACACGAAGTTTCCAGTTTTTTAATGAATGTTAATTGTTATAAGTTCTCCAAATTTGAAATTCTGATGGAGAATCGGCGCTTATGAGTTTTGGTATTGGCTTCAAAAGTGCCTGACAAAACACCGTAAATGACCCAGTACCGTTCAGAATACATTAAGGAGATTGCAGCTCCACGTAGTGGCAATATTCATTCATTTCCTGGGAAGATAGTAAGAGCTAACACGCTATTAGTTTTATGAGTTGGATCAGGTAGAAACGTGTTTCTTGGCGCTGGGTATTTTCTAAATGAATATAAATATAGATTTAACGAGGATAAATTTAAATTTGTTTGAAATGATACGAAACTAATGATTTTCAACGTGTGGATTTCAAAACAGAAAATTGTTTGTTCACAGGATAACTCTCGATGAGGTCTTATTTAATGTATTAATAATAATAATAAAATTCTTTAATTTAATAAGATGATTGTTACATGATATTGGAACAGTCAATATAAAATATATATATATATATATATATATATAAAATATATATATATATATTCATGACGCTATTAACTTTTACCAAATAAAAAATCTACTGGCCTAGACGAGATTCCAATTAACGTTATCAAGCAATCTAAAGAGATAATCGCTCCAATACTTAGCCACATTATAAACAGTTCTATTACTCAAGGCACCTTTGCAAATTGAGGAGCAAAACACAAAAACATCAGTCGAGTTCAAAACAATCGAATTTCTAGACATCACCTGAAGATGGCAAATGTGAATTTGCCGAAAGTCGTGAAATCGAACCTTGTGAGGACCAAGAACACAGAACGCGGACAGAAACCCGAGAAACTAGCTCAACACATTATACCCGCGAAAACCTACGAAGAAACATATTACTTATTCTCTTTTGTGATACCAGCAATCTTTGTGTTGAAACTGCATTTCCCAAACTATTATGTTATAGGTAAGGGTATAATATATGTTGATTAACTGATGCTTATCTAATATATTTTTCATTTGTAGGATGGCGTAAAATCCGTTATTTACCTTTTTGCTAATATGGTCAAAGCAATTTTTGAATGATAGATTCTAGTCCAAGAATGTACCTGAGAATTTTGTTATTTCTGACCTCATTAATTTTGTATTATACATATTGATTTCTGGCGCTATATTATTGATATCGATGGAGTATTGCATCACGATGTTTTTTCTGATTAACTATCAATATGTTAGCAGTTACTGAAACCGTTATATATTTCGTTGACTTTATTATCAAGTTGGCGTTGACTTTCACCATGAAACGCTACAGATACATCATCACTAAGCAATCAGTATCCATAGATAAACATCAAGAATATCGGTGGACCCAGCATGGATCCCTGTGGGACGCCTAAGTCGACATTATTTATTTCAGATCGGGCTCTGTTGAGCTACACGATAATTTTCCCATGCCTCAAAAATGTTATGAACTACTTCAATATATTTCCACGAATATACGGGTTAGTATAAGTAATTGGTTTCTGTGTGATCTAGGTCTTGACAATTAAAGGCTTTTGTGAGGTTGAAAAATAGTGCGCCTACGAGCATTTTTCGATCAATATATTTGCACATATTTTCTACAAACTTGCAAATTGATGTTTTCGTCGATCTACCAGCATAAAAGCCGTTTTGAGAATCTTTGATAATCCCATATTTGTTAAGATAGTATATTAACATTTTGTAAATGGCTCTTACGATTATTTTGTTGATTACCTAGGAACAGTTATTTGCCTATAATTTTCCATAGAGAGAGGGTCATCTCTTTATAGATTGGCGTGACCATCCCCAGTCTCAATTCTTCAGGGAATTAATCTGATTCAACAGATCAATTTATGAAATTTGTTAGACTATACTCTCGATTGATTTTGTTGGTATGTAATCAACTCCAACAAAATTTGTATTTCTGAGATTTTTTATAACTTACATGACTTCTTGAACATCAACCGGTATGATATAGAAAGAATTATTGTTTCCCAAATGGCATTTGGTACATGGTTCATTGTCATTATTGCTGAAACGTTGTTCAATTGCAAGCTTGACAGTTGTTGAAAAATATTAGACAATGTATTAACAATCATTTTATTAGCAAATTTTAATTTGATTTTGGTGTAGCTTTTCTATGTACCTGTTTTCTCCCTCACAAGTTTTCAGACAAGTTAATTTTGATCCACATCATTGCCCATGCTTTCGATATTTGCTTGAAGAAATGTTTTTTTTTTCAATTTTGATTTTTTGTTTATATATTTTTGCCAACTTTCTGTACTGTCTCTTCATTTTTAGTTTTTAGTTTGTTATCACATAGACTACGAATTGAACATTTGAAACGAGTGGTCATTGACAATTTATTCATACAAAATATTTTGAACTGCCTCCCCTTCCTTATCTCATATTTTCGTATTTTTTTATTTTACATTTCCACAGACAAACTCGTTAGTCTATGATATACCAACTAACCTACCACTGTGCGTGCAGCATGAAATAGTGAAAATGATAATTATATGAAATATAATCTTGGTTTTACCATGCAAACATACTGAAACATGTGCAACACAACAATTTCTTTCATAAAATAGAATTATTATTGGGAATTTTAGGGAAAGTCGAATATTTTATGTATTCTAATTATGTTTCAAGTTTTCCTTTATCACATTTCAAATATATTGAATATTTTATCTGTTGGATGATCTACTGCTGAATAAATACTGCATTCATATTTTTAAACGTGGAGCATTTCAGTACGTTTTATCTTTCCGTCTCTCTCTCTTATCCGTGTGTCCATTTACAAAAATCGAAAGAAACATAATGGAACTGAATTTTCAATAATTTGTTGTTTTGATTTTGCATCGAATTCCTCAGAAAATTAGGGCTGCATATGTCGACCCTCCTCTTTTTTTCGAGCTTGGGACCGGCAGATGTTATCATCACTGAACGATCTAGAATCTAAGAGATAAAAAATGTAGAATCGAAACAAAATAAAATATATTGATCTGTTTGTGAAACTATGAACATGGTGTCCATAAAATCAGATGAGGAATCTTCTGCGACTCAAAGATAAACTTTAGTCACTATTCCAGTAAGTTTAGTAATCCAATTAAACATATAATATTGAGAAGGTTTGTTGGGATTTTGATCAATTTTGTTGAAGAAAAACGATGATTTCCTTGACAACGTTTCGAATTTTAATAAATTCATCTTCAGGGCTCTGTAACAATGAGTTTTTGTAATTTGAAGGGGTTAGAAAATAGTAAAAATAAAGAAACATTTGACCACAAGCATTGGAACATTTCACAGTAAAATAGATTATTAAAAAAGGAACGACTCACCAGAAATTAGTTTTTCCGAGTTGGATGTAAATAAAAATAATACATAAACAGACATTCTAGATACAAACGAAAAACACTTTCACTGGACAACAGGTTTAACATCAAGTGCGAGACAAACGAATACTGAGATAAAATTCGAAAAATATCCGTGAACCATATAGTTCTTTTATTGATGCAGAAAAACAATTGTGGTAAAAAAGATAACAAATCATTTAGGAATCTGACTTATCAAGTTGAAATAGGACGTGTTCAATCCTTCTATGTCTCTCCTGGTATTGACGGTGTCTTGGTGGACAATTTCGATCATTTAGCTTAGAAGTCTCTTTGACAGGTTTTTTATCAAGGATGATGGGATTCTCTAGTATGTTCTACTAGAACAGTGGGATTTTGGGCATTACGTTTTTTTGTGTCCCTATCGTGTTCAGATATGCGTTTTTTCAAATATCGGCCTGTTTGACCAACGTAGCATTTTGTACAATTATAACAGTTGATTTTATAAACGACGTTTGATTGTAGATTGGTAGAGGTTTTCGTTTTTTTGGCGTGAATAAAACTTTTTGCCAACAGTGTTGTCATTTGAAAATACGATATTGGAATTTTCTTCGTTCAACGTTTTTGCAAGTTTTTCAGAAATATTTTTCACATACGGTATTTTGTAATATTTTATAGTCAAATTATTGGTTTTGTTAGGTTTGTTATCCTGAAGATGAATTAATTAAAATTCGAAACGTTGGCAAGGAACCAATAGTTTTTCTTCAACAAAATTGATCCAAATCCCAACAAACCTCCTCAATATTTAGTCAATATCTTCCACCGTTCAAGATAACCGCTTCATGTTGAAAAGGGAAATATTCTCAATTGTATATTGATTATGTAGAATGATTCTGTGAATTGAAAAATTCACGTAAAATGAAGTTATTTTTGTGAATATCTAACAGAAACTAACTACTTCCCTAAGCTAAAGCCACGCTGGATATTTAACTACATCTGATTGATATTTTGAAAGGACCTAACTCAAAAGAAAATATCTGAAAGTGAACATTTGCATTTTCTATTCCAATCCTAATTAAGAACTCATATACCGGGTAATTCTCTAAGGTGGCTCCCCCCTATAACTTTTTTATTATTGAAGATAGAAATACGAAATTGGGAGGTTGTTCAATTCACATTTTTTGACATATTTACTTACTTTGCCGTACTCCCGGTTTGACCGGATGTGACCCCAACTTTCGATTTTTAAATAGGACATACTATATATTTTTTTACTTATTTGGATCGAGACTGACATTCTAAATCCAACAACACCTCACTTGTCAATATTTGACAAATAAACTCATTTTTATTCCAATTTTTATTTCTCGATCTAGAATGCCATGGATTGCGTAAATCGCTTCATTCTTGATCAAGTTCACTTGATTTTTTCAAATGGAAAGAGGGTCGTCGGCTTTTTGTGAAAGATCATTTTATTCAATAATTTGATACCACACACTTTCACTTTATTTTCACTATTTTTCTGAAAAATTGCAAGAAGCGATCATACCTAATAACAAATAATACGTATTCGGTATACTTATGCACTAAGTCCTGTTAGACGTGTTGGCATATGTTGAAGTGAATTGTACGGCGTCAATTCGCCAAATTGTTTCCGAGTGTGATATAAGTTATTCGTCCGTTTGGAGAATTATTCACTAATATAATTATCGATCATTGAAGTACCAACTACACCAACATCTTTACGATAACGACCACAACCGAAGATTAACTTATTGCAACTGGTTTTTGACTAAATACAGAGAAGATGTACGTTTTCCATTTAAAATTATTTATTCAAGAAGGACATTTTCAAGAGCGATTAGGTTTCAATTGCTGGATGGGTATTATCGGAGGAAAACTTTTGGGACCAATCATTTTCGACGGACAACTTACTGCGGAAAGATATCTACAGTTCCTTAGAAATCAAATAATGATTTAATTGAAGATTTGTCACTGGCTAACCAAGTTGATATCTATTTCCAACAAGATGGAGCGCCAACTCACAATTCTCAAGTTCCAAGTCATCTGAATGACACTTTCCCAGAAAAGTGGATTGGCTCTTATGGACCTATTCAGTGGCCTGCGAGGTACATTCTTAAGTTGTCATATTTTTTCATAATGTATTATTTTTTGGAACGTAGTTCCTTATCGCGCGTTGCGAAAGAGGGCTAGACGGAATAAATTAAGACCAAAAGTTGTAACGAGACTTTCGCTATGGTTATAAGCCGTGCGGCGTGCGCGTGTTTCTCTGTCTGTCTCTCTCTCTCTCTCTATCTCTCTCTCATAGAAAGCAAGCCAGTTATTTTCGTTTCGTCTTTCTATTTCACATTGAACAGTGTGGTGTCGCGACGATTATTTTTGTTGAGTGTATACAGGTTTTTTGTACATAATAAATAATAAAAAATAATAACAATAATGAATTCTGACAGTGTTTCTGCACAAGTTCCGGATATTGCTGATGGAGTTAGGTAAGTAGAGATTTTATACAGACAATAATAAATGCTTATGTATTTTTAGCAAGTACGCATTATAACCTCTCTTTACTATTGTGCTAATCAAGTCATACGCGTTATAATCTCTCCATTATTGTGTGTTTAGCAAGTGTACGGGTCATAACTTATATTTTAATATTACAATATCAATGCGTATGTATTTAGCAAGCCGTGCGTGTTCTAACCTATACACTGTTGTGTTTACGAAGTCGAGAGAGTATATATATATATATATATATATATATATATACACACTGTTGTGTTTACAAAGTCCCGCGCATCTATGACGTGTATGAAAGAATAGACAGACAGACAGAGTGCATATTATATATATAATATATATATATATATAAAAAATATTATTATAACTTAAAAAAAAAAAATTACAATTCCTTCACTAATTAATCGAAAGGAACTTCGTTCCATCCGGGTGTCCCTTGACACCTCTCAAGTTTTTTTTTTCATATTCTAGATCACCAGATCTTACTCCGCTAGATTTTTTTCTCTGGGGAACAATTAAAAATCAGGTGTATAAAATAGCATCAGCTACTCGTGAAGAACTGGAGTATAAAGTAAGGGTGGCATTCCCGAACACCACTGCGGTACAGCTAATCAATGTGGTGCGCGCAACTCATTGAAAAAGTTTAACTTTGCCGTGATCAAGGAAGAGATCATTTTTAAAATTTAGAACCTTAATGGACTAATTTGCGACATTTAAATAATTCTTAAAACGACTGTGAAGTCATAAGCCTCAAAGTCGTATTTTTCCCATGTTACTTCATCAAGAATGAAACGATTTACACGATCCATGGCATTCTGGATCGAAAAATAAAAATTGAAATAAAAATGACTTTATTTGTCAAATATTGACAAGCGAGCTGTTGTTGGATTTAGAATGCCATTCTCGATCGAAATAAGTAAAAATATATAGGATGTCCCATTTAAAAATCGAAAGTTGGGGTCATTTCCGGTCAAACAGGAAGTACGGCAAAGCAAGTGAATATGTAAAAAAATGTAAATTGAACTATAATACACAACCCCCAAATTTAGTTTTTGTATCTTCAATAATAAAAAAGTTATAGGGTTGAGCCACCTTGGAGAATCACCCGGCAGATGAATGACGTAAAGAAAAATTTTCACTTTCAGAGATTTTTTTTTGAGTTTGGGTTAGTTCAAAATATCTTTCAGATGTAGTTCAATGTCCAGCGTGGCTTTAGCCGGGGAAGTAGTTGTTTTCTGTTAGATATCTACAAAAATAACTTAATTTTTATCATGAATTTTTCAATTCACAGAAAATATTTCCATTCAATATTCAATTGAGAATGTTCCCCTTTTCAACATGAATACCCCCAAGAGGTTATCTTGAACGATGGAAGTGACTAAAGTGTATCTTTGAGACATAGATGATTCCATATCTGATTCTATGAACACCCTGATCATATTTTCAAACTAATGAATATTCTATGCAATGCAAAGATTCGAAATTGTACATGCCTCTATATGGAAATCTAAAACTACTTCCATCTAAGGTTTTTGTTTTGCGTTCCAAAAATATCGTCAGACACCCGACCAAATGCATTACAGCCGGCATTTGAAAGTAAAATATTCATATCGATTCTGTTTCATTTTTAGATTCATTTAGTGCAAGCGTGGGGTTTTTCTGAGGCGAATGAATCCTCCGCAAGTTCTTATGTAACTAGTCCGGCCAGAAAATCGATACGGTGCCTTGCGACCCTCACAAGAAACTTCATTTCTCATATTACGGAGAGAAAGATGGCTCGGCATTATTAAACGATTTTTCCTCATTATGCTTTTTCTGATGGCACGTCTCCAGTTTCGGGAATGTTCGTGATAATATATACTATTTGAGACGTAAAGGGTGTCTCGTATAGTGGAATCGGGCAGTATTTTGTGCCTTTTTTTTAAACTGATCAATTACATCTCACCTACATTTCATGAGGGAAATTGATTCGGAAGTGTTTGGTTGAGATTCTTGTATCTTACAAGCTTTTATTCAACTGCAATTTACCTGTCTACACGATTCGCGACACGATGCATTTTGACAGTTTTATTTATGAAAAAATAGAAGACTATTTCCAAAAGCCATTACTGTACTTTCCACCCGTCCTACAAGCAAACTGAATAACAAAAAAAACGTTATCAGGAGAACTGCAGAAGTAATGCATATTTTCACCCGACTACGGCAAAGCCAAAAGGAGGGTTAATATTTTAGCATGCTTTGTATGTATGTTCATCTGTTCCCGCATATCTTCTAAACTACTTATCATAATTTGACAAAAAAGGTATTGTTAGAAGCATCTTGATTGTCCACTGGTCACGTCACCCCGACATACCAATTTTGAATAGAAACGGTCCATAATCACAAAATTCATCCTCCATTCTGGAGCTGTCAACTTCAATTTGTGAATTTTGACGAAAAAATCAATAATCTTCGACTAAATTCATAATCTCCGACCCCAAAAACCCCGACATAGCAATTTTGAATAGAAACGGTCCATAATCACAAAATTCGTCCACCATCTTGGATCCGACCTCTTGATTTTATGAATTTTAACAATACATCCATAATCGCCGACCCCAAAAACCTCCTCATACCAATTTTGAATCGAATCGGACCCTAATTACAAAACTCGTCCGCCATCTTGGAGCCGCAATTTTGATTTTAAGAATAACGACAAAAAATCTTGGAGCCGCCATTTTGTTTTTTTTCCAAAAAAAATTCCATAATGCATTGTCACGGGAACTATGAACACCTGCCAAATTTCACGTTAATCGTGGGTCAAATTTAACTTGTAAGATTTGATTACACACATCGGGACAGGTGAAAGTAAAAATAGGTGGTACCACGTACAACGTAAAATCAGTACTCTTTGTACTAAAACCTGATGATGTAAATTTTAATATACCTTCTTGATGATTAATGGAATCTGTTGTTGCTAATATTGCAACAGAAGCATTAGCTTTTAATCAATTTCTCAAATCTGTCTTAACATTATTAAGTTCACTGAGCAGTCTTTCGACACTAGCGCAATATTAGCAACAAATTGATTTGTTGAAAATATAAACAGGATGTTCATAAAATCAGATGTGGAATCATCTGCGACTGAAAGATAAACTTTAGTCACTATCTTCCATCGTCAAGATAACCTCTTGTGGGGTATTCATGTAAAAAATTATTTTTTGTGAATTAACAGAAAACAACTACTTCCCCAAAGTGGACATTGAACTACATCTGATAGATATTCATTTTAATCGTGGATTTTTCAATTCACAGAAAAATCTTTCTATCAATATTCAATTGAGAATGTTTCCCTTTTCAATTAGCAACAAACTAATTACAACCTTCAAATTGTAAAAATAATCAGAATTTTCAGCAATTAATTGAAAACATTTGCCAAATGTTTTTAGCTGGCTCCTAACTAGAGAGATCTAGTGAAGCGTGAATTCTTATCTCGTTGTATTATTCTTGTATATCTACAATTTGGTTAAAAAATTAAAATCTTTGGAGAGCATGTTGTTTGCTCATATGTTTGCGCATATTTTAGTTCCAGAATATTGAAAGTCTATCTTAAAAATGTAAAAAATCTCTTTTATTTCTGAACACAGCCTAATGTAAAATTTTAAACAAAAAAATAAAAATAAAAAACTTCCTTGTGGTTAAAATTTGCGTGCTTTCTCAGCTTTTGTGAAGATTCGTGATCAGGTATTCCTAGATATATTTTCTCGTTAAACAAATAGAAGGAAAATGATAGTCGATTTTTGTTACTCATGTAAGCTTTTGATTTGTCTGAAATTTATTTAAGAGAAAAACAATCAACACATATCATTGACATCCTGTCAAATACCTGTTAACGTGCCACTACTGGCGAGGTTTTTTATTCCTGGCAAATGCCAGGAATAACTGGCAAGTTGGCAACCCTGCTAAGGACGGCTGAACGCGCTATCACTTGATGTGCAACAGTAGGGGAAACATTCTACAGTGGTCTAGTTGAATACTTGATTATCCATCGCGTATATGTGTTATATTTTGTGCTGGTCCACTGGCTCGAGTACCTTTCATTCTAACTCATTGTAAAACCTATGGTCCGCGATTTTATTTCCGAATCTGTATGATGATTTCAGTGCAGGCTCTGACAACATGCCTACAAATGACCAGTCGAGTAATTTCTACCGCCGTGCGCACAACAGTGGTATTTATTTAGGGGTTAAACTCATATAAACACCAAAGTCACAACCCTTTTTTCAAGGGCGGTCATAAGGGCGCATAGGGGCCAAGCCCCCCTCCCCCCAAACGTGGCAATGAACCTTAAATAAATTCTGGTCGACTGACCTGGCCTAGTAACACATGACACCCTAAATGGCATACATCAAATGATTTCAAATGATTTACTCTGTAAATTAATTAATTATTTGAATGGATTCACAGACGGAGATCGAAATATACCTAATGCAATAACACGGTAAAGAGTTGAACATTCCGAGGTGGACTGAATGTTTTCAAACAATGCGATAAAATTATGTATCCAATCATTTAAGAGTTTAAAAAAATACTGTGTACTCTTCCAGTGAGTGTAGCATCTGCAGAAAGGAGTTTTTCAGGACTGAGAAGACTCAAGAGTTGGCTGAGGTCCAATATGGGCGAAGAACGGCTAAGTGGACATTATTTTGAACGAAGAAAATGTAATAGAACGTTCGTCTTGTAGAATGTTATTATTTTGTTAATCATTTCATTCGAATGATTTGATCTACTTTAATTATATAAAATATCCCATGCTGCGTTTTGTGTGTGTGTATTGAAATTGATCACTGATGTAAAAGTAATTGTACAAACCAATCCCCCCTCCTCCACCAGAATCAAGATATATGACCGCCCTTGCCTTCTTTCGGTTCTGCAGTACTCTGACAAAAAAGTATAATGAGAAATGCCAGCGACTTTCCAGAGCGTCGTTCCCAGTTTAGTCTAATCTGCTACATGTATAATCACGTCATAATGCTTTAACAGAGAGAATGAAAAGGAAAAAAAGTTAAATGAACTTCAACATCTGTTCAGAACAGCTTTCGGGACGCAATAATTACGCCGCTTTGTTTGTAATTCCGCTCGAATGCGAAATAATTGATGATTGTTATTAATAATGGAGTTCCTGGTTTATGTTTAGTGATGGCATGATTGAAAATGTGTGAGAGAATATTGCATGAAAATCCATTCGGAAAGTTGTGTATACAGGGTGATTCAAAAGTACTTCGACAAACTTCAGGAGGTGATTCCTCACAATATTCTGATATGAATTGTCCAAATAAATATATGTCCGGAAACGCTTCGTTTCCAAGATACAGGATGTTGAAGTTTTATTTTTATTTTCGTTTTTTTGAAATAACTTTCGAAATACTGATCTTAATTGAACGAAAATTGGTATTGAGAGGTTTTTTGAGGTGTCGAATTCGAACCTGATTATTATTGCTCTTACTCGTAGGGGGCGCCACCTATACGTCTTTTTCTTTTTTGAAGATTCATAACTTTTTTTAGCGTACTTCTAGCACATTTTTTAGTAAAAAAATCAATTCCTCTATCATATCTACGTGAAAAAGCTACCCTTGTTACAAGTCGCTATAAGCAACCGTTTTCTAGATATTTGGACTTGAAAATTTCTAGTCGATTATTTGATAATCGTTGCGTGTTGAAGTTATTACCATTATTTTGCATTTTTCACAAGAATGCTAAGGAAATGAATGTGGCGTTTGAGTAAGTAGTTTTGGTAATTACATATTGTGTTACAGATTAATGTTTTGTTGTTTTGTTGAAGTTTCTGTTAATTTTAAAACAATAATTTTGAAAAATGGATTATTTAAACAATAATGCTCATTTAGCCGATATGCATTTTGTTAATGGCAATGCGCGCGAAGCAAGACGTATTAACCAGGAGCGATTTCCTAATCGAGTACTGCCTTCAGCTCCAACATTTACCAGTCTCCACCATCGTTTGGCAGGAACAGGTAGCTTTAAGAGGGCAGCTGATATTATTGGAAGACCACGAGCAGTCCGAACCCCAGAATTGGAAGAAGCTGTTTTGAACGCTCTCGAAGAGAATCGAGAAACAAGTACAAGAATAATTGCTGAAGCTCTCAATTCTACTCAGTCCACAGTTTGGACAATTATCCACGATCAACAATTTTATCCATACCATAATCAAAGGGTACAAGCTCTTTTGCCACGAGACTTTCCCTAACGCATCACTATGTGTCAGTGATTTTTGAGAAAATTGGCTGGAAATCCTCAATTTTTGAGATATGTACTCTTCACGGACGAGGCAAACTTCTCCCGAAATGCTATCACAAACTTTCATAACAACCATGTTTGGGCTCTGGAAAATCGGCACGCAGTTAGTGAAAGACATTATCGGAATCAATTTTCTGTAAATGTATGGGCGGCAATAATTGATAATTACTTGATAGGTCCTTTCTTTTTTCCGTTCCGACTGAATGGCGCAACTTACAGAGACTTTTTAGAAAATGAATTGCCGGGACTACTTCAGAATGTACCATTAGAAATTCGTATCCGCATGTGGTTTATGCATAATGGGGCTCCGGCCCATTTTAGCGTTGTAGCCTGGGAATTCCTTAACACTGTCTATCCAAATCGATGGATCGGTAGGGGTGTAGAAGAACCTAACCAGGCGTGGGCACCAAGGTCCCCAGATCTAAACCCGCTAGATTTTTATTTTTGGGGACATTTGAAGTCACTAGTTTATAAAACTCCAGTAGCTAACGAGAAAGATCTAAGAAACCGAATAGTAGACGCCTGTGAAACAATAAGAAACACACCAATAATTTTTGAGCGGGTACGAGATTCAATGACTAGAAGACTGAATGCCTGTATCTTCGCTGAAGGTGGACACTTTGAACAATTTATTTGAATACAATTTAGTTTCCGTTATTTTATTATACAAATTCAAAATTTCTTGAAATGAAATGTTGATATTTCTTGCAAATTTTAATAAAACAAATACAAATTTTGCACCCTTGATACAAAAATAACTATTTCAAACGAGTAAAAATAAATAGAATAGGTGGCGCCCCCTACAAAAAACCAAAACTACTTACTTAAACGTCAAATTCATTTCCTAAGCATTCTTGTGAAAAATGCAAAATAATGGTAATAACTTCAACACGCATTGATTATCAAATTGACTTAAAATTTTCAAGTCCAAATATCTAGAAAACGGTTGCTTATAGCGACTTGTAAACAAGGGTAGCTTTTTTACGTAGATATGATAGAGGAATTGATTTTTTTACTGAAAAATATGCTAGAAGTACGCTCAAAAAAGTTATGAATCTTCAAAAAAGAAAAAGAAGTGTAGGTGGCGCCCCCTACGAGTAAGAGCAATAATAATCAGGTTCGAATTCGACACCTCAAAAAACCTCTCAATACCAATTTTTGTTTAATTAAGGTCAGTATTTCGAAAGTTATTTAAAAAAAACGAAAATAAAAATGAAAGTTTAACACCCTGTATCTTGGAAACGAAGCGTTTCCGGACATATATTTATTTGGACAATTCATATTAGAATATTGTGAGGAATCACTTCCTGAAGTTTGTCAAAGTACTTTTGAATCACCCTGTATAATTTTTTCCTGACATCTTTGAAAACCAAACACGGGATTCAACTAATGAAAATATCCAGATAAATTAATTTGGATGAGGATAGCGACAGCGAAACAGAACTAGCTGAATAAATAAATATAACTAGTATTTAATTTGTTTTTATTTAGATTATTTAATTTGATTAAATTAATATAAACATATCATACGAGTATCATTACTTGTTTTCCTCAGAACCTTATTAAATTAAATACATAATTATCTCCGACCTTTTATACTTGTTTATTGCCAAGCTCTTGTCTACACAATGGGATCGACCCAGGTAGTTTTACTGCAGTCATCAAGTCGGGACCATTTATCGTTAAAAATACTGTAGTTGACTACTACGAGGTCGTTCCTCATTATTGGGTTAGTGAAATTATTATTTGCTGTTATTATTGAAATTGTTGAAGTGACTAGTTGAAATTAGCGTCTTAAGAAAAACCCTCGAGTTCCTAAATGTTTGTTATTTGTTTTTCTTTTCCTCCCCACCGAATATCGTTTCAATAGGTATATCTGAATAGAATGACGGTACATTCACGAAACATTTAAGCACTTCAATTTGTGAAGTCCCAAAAGTATCGGTGGAATGTCTATCACCTTTTTTTAGATCAGCTGTATTTTTTCTCTGCATTCTCTGAACCAGAAATAAACCAACGAGTGCATTCCATCAGAGAGTGTCTGTAATACTATTTATTCCCGTGATTCTAGATCCACTACAGGTGTTGTTTACCACTGTAGCAGAGTTATGTCAGTGGCGTCCCTCTCAATTTTTCTCATTTATTAAGAATGGGCAAGCTGTATGTTATGATTTATTTCATTTAAATCCAAATGGTGATCGCCTCAATATAGAAAATAACAGCAAGTAATCTGTAGTTGTGAATGATATTGCATCGTCTTTTTAAGAGAAGCAACCAAGAATAAGGCTGAAGAACTAAAGTATCACTGATTTGTTGAAAATATGAACAGGATGTTCATAAAATCAGAGATGGAATCATCTGCGACTCAAGTCACTATCTTCCATCGTCAAGATAACCTCTTGTGGGGTATTCATGTTGAAAAGGGAAACATTCTCAATTGAATATTGAATAGAAAGATTTTTCTGTGAATTGAAAAATCCACGATTAAAATGAAGTTATTTTCTGTGAATGTCTAACAGAAAACAACTACTTCCCCGGCTAAAGCCACGCTGGACATTGAACTACATCTGATAGATATTCTGAAAAGACCCTAACTCAAAAAAAAATCTGAAATTGAAAATTTTCATTTTTATTCAGATAGTTCTTTGATTTTCAGTTCCAGTCTTAATTAAGAACTCATAAAGATGAATGAGGCAAAGAAGAATGTTTTCCAAAAGAGAGTAATAATTCGTAACATTGACGCAAGAGAGGCAGCATCGCATTCACTAGGTCTTCAATACATTTTTGTCTACGAAAATCTATTTCACGCTTCCACGATCATCAGGAAGACCGGAAGAAATGGGAAACACATTTTCAAGAAGTAATCTCACTTTGCAAAGATGGAAAAAGTTAGAATCATTTCTTTTGGAGAGACACTTTGAAATTCGTGTTTTTTGACATTAAAAATCTTTCTATTCAATATTGAATTGGAAATGTTTCCGTTTTCAAAAGATATCACTGTTTCGAAAACGAAATTTTCATAATATGTAGATCTATATGAGTTATTTGTCCCTTGCGAGGTTATTTTTCGGAAACATAATTTAAATATTACCATTTGCGTTTAAAAGGCAGAGGTCAAGGGACTTTCTATTCTTGTCTTGCGAAAATGGCGTTTAGATATTATCGAAAAATTTAATAATATATAAGGTGTTCCATTTGAAAAAATTGTCGCGGACGTCATTAGTCAAACGTGGATCACCCTGTATATTTGATTTTCCCTTATAAATGTGGCAAATTGATATTAAAAACCGACCTGTTTCAGGAGATTCCTCAGAAATGGATAGTTAGGCTAAAAATTAATTTATTCAGTACTTTACGAAAACTGTATGACTTTACCTCATGTAGGTACGTACTGCACTATGCGAAATCCATAATTTTATCTATCCAGGTAATGATAGATAAATTAAACACATCTAAGATGTCTAAAAACTCTGGTACTTGAACTGATTCGATATTGTTTAGATTTTCGAGGGGACACCACCTGTTGCTTCAATATCTGTGGTAGATGGCGCCGTTCAAAAATGTTTGTTTATATCCTCGCTTAATGTCAAAACTCAATTTTTGACATCTGCAGCATATTATATGAAATTATTTTCTATTTTGTCGGTGTCTGTGTTTTGTCTTCTCGTTGATTTGAAATCTTGCCTATCTCATTTTTTAGTTCGTTCTTTCAAAAATTACGTCGTTCATTAGTGCGTAAGGAAGTGTTAAATTTTAAGCAGTATAGTGTGTAAGGGTACTTTTTGTGAAATGGGTCCCTTTTGCATTTTGTGTGGACAGTCTAAAGTCGCAGATTCGAATATACAGCTGTATTCAGTACCAAAGGAAGTACAAATCTTGAAGAATGAATTAATATTGACATTTTCATAGTCCATTATATTTTATGCCTTGAATTTCAAATTTTCTGACAATTTCATTTCCAATTCTCCGCCTGTTGAAAGAAGCATATTTTCTGGTGAAATGATTTCACCACAATAATATAAATGTGGATGCAAATTGAAATAAACCCGAATAAGTACTCACATAAGTACAAACATACGCATTCAGTTAACCTCAAACCTCAAACAAAATTCGGAAAACATCAACACGATGCTTTCTTTGTGCATTATACGGGGGCTTCTAATTCTAGCTATTCTATTGGTCAAATTTGGCAGATGTCACTTTTCAACCAATAGCAAAGCTAACATTAGAACGCGCGAACAGTTCGCCTCAAAAAGAAAGTTGAGGAAATAAATATACCCTGTGTGGTCTGTTTTCAAATAGAGTAAATGTTATCTGAATAGGAGGTACTAATAAGCTCTAGCCGATCAGAATCTTGTAGCATTAACCCGTCATAGTGAAGTACATGGATATACAAAGTGGTCCAATATACATTCAAGAGACTTAACTCTCAGATACCAGAGTGCCACTGTCCAGAGAGAATGGCGGCCATGATATGTCCATATACGTCACTATGACTCACAAATGATCTTTCATCTCTTTCTATTAGTGTCATCATTGTCTTATGGGGAATAGACTCTCCTACTCAGATAACGTTTACTTTCTTTGGTCTGTTGTTACAGTTTACTTAATTAAAACTGAAATGAAATTGGCGCCATCTGAAAAGCTTATAATATCTATTATCAAGTAGGCCAAGTGTCGCCAAGTTGATCCCAAACTTTTACAGGTATCAGGGTTCTTAGCCATCTTACACACATCTTTGTGCTTTATATGACTTACCATATGTACCGAGTAGGAAAGTCCTGTTTTCAAACCATATAGATGAAAACTGATGGCTGTGTCTGGGGGTCAATTTCGATGACAAACTTAATGGTGAAAACCAAATATCGATATCTATCATCGTTTCTGAGTTACAGCATGTTTTTCGAAAAAGTGCATTTTTGAAAAGTAGCTGTAACTTTTTTCCTGTCAAATATTTGTTTCTATGAAATCATTTCTGAAGCACTTTTTACGTAAAATTCAATGGTGCAAGTAATTTATTTTTTCAAATCATATATCAATAGTTATTAATGGAAACATCATTTTTTTAATGAGATAACCGGTATATTCTTGCATATTTCAATAGAGCTTGAAATTACCATTCCAAAAATGTAGCACACTTGATGTTTTGCTAGAGTCACCTTTGAAATGCAGAGCTTTTAGGTTTTTTCATGTAGACTTTGAAACGCACACTTTAAACAAGTAGGCTTTGGACGACGCGGCGATAAAACAGAAAGCAAGTGTTCACTAGTAGCTATCAAATGTTGAGAAAGCTGTTCACAGTAATTAAAACTCATAGTTTCAATAAAACTGATAACAATGTATACTATATTTACTACTAATAAATGAAACTCCATTAATAATAATAATTGGATAGAATGGCGACCGTTGAATATGATTTCAATCGTTGGATTTTTGCGGGAAATTGGTCGAAATGTTGAAAAAAACTAATTTTTAACTAGTTCGACGTTTCGAAACTTCATTGTTTCATTCTCGAGACTCTGAAGTACAAAAACAAGAACATACAATTAAAATTAGATTCTAGAATGTGTTTTTTTGATAAAAAACAGAATAAATTAAGTAAAATAACATCGTTGAAAAAATAAATAAAATTAAAAACACTTCGAACACATTGTTGTTTTCTGTAATGTGTTCGAAGTGTTTTTATTTTTATTAATTTTTTTAACGTTATTTCACTTAATTTATTCTGTTTTTTATCAAAAAAACATTCTAGAATCTCATTTTAATTGTATGTTCTTGTTTTTGTACGTCAGAGTCTTGAGGATGAAACAATAAAGTTTCGAAACGTCGACTAGTTAAAAATTGGTTTTCGTCAACATTTCGACCGAATTCCCGCAAATCCAACGATTGAAATAATAATAATAAAGAACAACGAGGTGTTCGAGATGTCTACCAGCTTCTCCTACACACCTGCGGCACCTTTTTGAACATTTCTTGCCGAATTAATTAGTTCGATGGGAGTGAGAGAAGCAAAACTTTGCATCACTGCCGCTTCCAATTCGTGTCTAGAGTTGGTCGGAAATTCAAAAATAATATCTTTCAACCTTCCCCAGAGGTAAAAGTCCATAGGCGTTAGGTCCGGTGACCTGGCCGGCCAACGGTAGGGTCCTTGGTTGGCTATCCAATTATTACCAAAATTTGCAGCCAAAAAATTGTTCACAATTGCAGTGTTGTGAGGCGAAGCTGTGCTGTGCTAAAAATATATTTTTTTGAGCTCCATTAGCGGCAATTCATCAACAAGGGGTTCCATTTGTTGCCATAAAATTTTTAAATACCTCTGAGATAAATGAACGGGCCGATAAGTTTAATCCTAGAAACACCTGCCCAAACACTGAATCCAAATCTTCCTCGGCTTCTCTGCTCCACAATAGAATGAGGATTTTGTTGTGCCCAAGTATAAGAATTGTAGCTGTTGAAAATGCCGGCACTGCTTACATAAGCTTCGTCTGTCCAAATACAATTTAACGAAAAATCAAGCACTTGGTTACAATTTTCCAGGAACCACTGGGAAAAATCCATGCGGCGTTCAAAACCTCTTGGTCTGAGGTTATGAACTCTTCTGGTCCTGTAAGGCTTGAATTTATGCTTTTTCAAAGTCCGCCTAACGTTAGTTCTTGGTAGGCCTGTTGATATTTTTAAATTTCGCGTTGACGTTTTGGGATTATTTGCAACAGCTCCTAAAACGACTATCTCTTCCAACTCCCTATCCCTATTTGATGCATATAATTTTTGCCTTTTAGTTTCAAATTGACCACCATCAATTAGGTTGTGTCGCAATCTTGCGAAAATGTTTCTAAAAGGTTGTCGTCTCTCTGGATACCTCTCGTGGTACAAATTGCTTGCTGCCTCTGCAATTTCCCCGGTGTGTATAAAACAGACTATCATATTCCATTTTCCATCATTCTCATACTTCATTGCAAATGTGTTGAAAAATGAACAAAAACCACGAACTGAGGAGCGTCTTTACTGCTTAAATCAAAATTTTACAGCTACCAGAAAAATATTTGCAATCTGTTTTATCGCCGCGTCGTCCAAAGCCTACTTTTTCAACCGACGAAACCAAAAAGGAAGAGGTTCTCTATTCGTATATTTTTTTTATGTATGACCACGCATACCTTTTCACAGAAGAGTCCGATTCCGATAATTCTTTTTTCATTGGATAGGGTGTACTTTGAAGTTGGTCTCATTTGAAAAAAATCCATCCCTAAGGGTAACAAAATGGAGGATATTGATCGTTCACCCTCTGAATTTTGGTCCGTTAACCGATTCTATCAGGCATAACTTTGTAGTGGGTTTTCCGATTTGGATGATTCTTTCTTTATTAGATAGGGTATACCTCATAGTTGATCATATTCCAATTTGGAATGGAATAATCCACCCTATGGTAGAAAAATAGGGGAGATTGATTTTTCACATGTGAACATTGGCACACATATGTAGTTGACATTGACAGATCCTCCTACATCCGTCACAATAATTACATTCTATGAAAGGATGGAATTATATACAAAGTGATGGAATCAACTAACCAGAACTTTCAAAAATAATTTATATTATATAACAATAAATAGTTAAAGTAGATAATCATATTATTCAACAGTTAATAGTTGAAGTATGCTAGGTAAGTAAGTATTTTGGAAGTAATAAAAATTAAGTAGGTAGAAATTAGTAAATTTTAGCCACAAAAAATTAAAAATAAAAACTTTTTAACAAAAAAATAAACCGACGAAAAAATCAACTGAGAAGCAAAAAATAAAATAAACCTTCTTAATAATTGAGCTCCTAAACTAATGTGAGTAACTAATTTTGAGTCGGCGCCAAACAAACTAACAATTGAATTAGGTAAAGCGTAAAATGATGGCAGGGAGATGCATAGCGGCGTTTTGATTACTTCTTCAAAGTAATATAATGATCTTCTATAATTGTTTGTTTGGCGCCGAATCAAAATTAGTTACTCACATTAGTTTAGGAGCTCAATTATCATTGAGACTAAGAAGGTTTATTTTATTTTTTGGTTTCCAGTTGATTTTTTCGTCGGTTCAATTTTTTGTTAAAAAGTTTTTATGAAAGTGTGCGTTTCGAAGTCTACATGAAAAAACCTAAAAGCTCTGCATTTCAAAAGTGACTCTAGCAAAACATCAAGTGTGCTACATTTTTGGAATGGCAATTTCAAGTTCTATTGAAATATGCAGGAATATACGGTTTTTTTTAAAAAAATGATTCTTCCATTAATAACTATTGATATATGATTTGAAAAAATAAATTACTTAAACCATTGAAGTCTACGTAAAAAAGTGCTTTGGAAATGTTTTCATAGAAACAAATAATTTTCGACAGGAAAAAAGTTACAGCAACTTTTCGAAAATGCACATTTTCGAAAAACATGTAACTCAGAAACGAAGATATATATATCGATATGCGGTTTTCACCATTAAGTTTGTCATAAAAATTTACTCTCAGACACATCCATCAGTTTTCATCTATCTAGTTTGAAAACAGGACTTTCCCTTTAAAAGTGTCCATTTTGGCCCATTCGGTACATCCTGTACCAAAAATGGTTAATAAAATTATTATTATTATTCTGAAGATGAAATTCTTGAGAATATTTAAAATTCCCTTAGTATTTCTTCCTTTCCTTTCCTTGATATTAATGAAACTTACTAAAACGGTTGCCGAAATCAAGTTTTGAAATTGACAGACAGGATGTGTATTTCGTCGCGACGTGAACCCTCTCCGTGACCCGCCTGTACGGCGCCTCTGAACAGCAAGCCATTTGTGCATGTTTACTCGACCAAAAATAATCTCCTTTCCAATTTCCAATAAGCCACTACAGGACGTGATCCGTGGCGGAGCACTCCAAATTATAAGAGCGCTCGGCGATCGGCAGTTTGAATTGTTTCAGACTTTCAGGAGCTGCTCGCTGCAATTTCAGTCCGGCTGATGGCGTTTATGGAACTCATTGAAAAATTGATAATGGTATTGACAGAACAAGAGACGTGACTGGCAGGGAATGTTTGTGTTGCGGGGTGATTGATGGGATTGAATTGGTGGGAGCGTTATAAGCTTGGAGCTCACAAAAAGGTCAATATCAACGAGTTAGATGTACAACCTTTTTGTATTTTACGTACAAATCGATTGAACAAGTTATGGACGAATCGAATATTGAATAGGAAGGTAAAAGAAAATCCTCGAAACTGGAAAATAATGAATGATATCACAAACAAAAAAATATGACAGACAAAATTCAATTTGATGATGGTAACAATATTCATGACTCCAGGCAGATTTATTGTCAATGAATACGTCAGACATTTTATTAGAATGGGTAAAAATCTGGAGGAATAGGTCAAGAATAGGAGATCAACCAGTATCTACACGAAATTTTCACAGGTGCTTCAAAACATGATAGAAACAGTAGAGCAATCGAAAATTTTGCGCGGAACAGATAATATTAGGAGATACGGACCCCCGAAGGTCCATAAAGAGAGGTTATGGGATATCACTTTTGGAAATTGTAAACTGATAAAAACAATTTATTTTTACACTAAAATAGTAACTGCACACACATTTAACGTTTTAGTAATATTAAAATCACTTAATTTTCGATAAAGTAATGAAAAAACTCCGATTACTTTTTATAAATTTTACAGAAGAAATGTCAAAAATTAACGTTGGCGATTGTGTTATGTTTATCCGAATCTCCTGGATCTTGAAGTTTATTGATATGCGCCGTTGCCAATGTCACCAAAAGGAAAAAAGTACTGAAATTAAATGCGACATACATATTGAGCATATAAATAATAACTATTACTGCATGAAAAAACGATCTGATAGTTCTGATGGATGTATCAATAGAAGGGGATCGACTATGGAGTACCTCAAGGCTCCGTACTAGGACCGACATTATTCAATATATATATATCAACGGACTTTTTACATTAGGAAATGGAAACATAGTTGGTTTCGCAGATGACACCGCAATCTTTTATAAAGCGGACAACTGGAATTCCTCAAAAATTAAAGTAGAAACAGAGTTCTCCCCTATTAAATGTTGGCTGGATAAAAAGTTACTAACGGTGAATATTGATAAAACACACTAATTACCATTCTGTTGTAATACAGCTGGAGCACCCCCATTCGATCAACTAACGATAAAAACTGATACAGCCCTCCACATTTTTACTGAAAAGAAAATTAAATACTTGGGAATAATTCTAGACACACATTTGAAATGGGATCTTCATATTAAACACACCGTCAATAACTTGAGGACCATCTTATTCAAATTCAGGAAACTCAAAGAACTCCTACCGCTGACGAGTCTCAAAACATTATACTACTCGCTAGTTGAAAGTCATATCCGCTACGGAATAGCAGTCTGGGGAGGAGCGTTAAATACTCATATTCATCAGATTGGAATTATGCAAAGGCGTTTCCTCAAGCTAATGATCTCAAAAAATAGCAGGTATCCTTCTGATAGTTTATACATCGAAACTCGTACGATGGATATAAGACAGCTGTACTTCTTATGCTCTAGCACTAAATATCATACAAGTAAACATACAGCGTTGCTCCCTTCACACCAGTACCTAACACGTCAGAGAGATCAGTACATTACACCTCTAATGGTCAAGGTCACTGCACAAAGATCATATAATTATTTTGCGCCTAAACTCTACAACAACATTCCCGAAAATATAAAATCCATTACAAACATCAATCGCTTCAAAAAGGATTTGAAAAGATATATTCTTCAAAGTCAAAGACATGAACTTCTACATCTATTTGTGTAGATGAGAAAAACCATACGTACCTTTGCTATATTGTTCGACTCTGAAATGTATTTGTATTTATATACTAATTTGTCTACTTGTATTTATGTATTTATCAAACTTAAATTCAATTTGTTAGATTTTAAATTGTGATTTTATATGCTGGAACTTTAAATCTAGAATTACCTTCTTTTAAATGTATATGTATATAATTGTATTTGGACTGAATGTTGTCTATATGCTTAACCATTTTTTGGATTTTGTGTTTGATTTTTTATATTATCTGTCTGCTATCTTAAATCTTAAATTTATATATTAAACAAATTAAAATGGATATTCAGGCTATTATATTAACTTATATATGCGAATTCATCTTCACCTTTCTTTATTTTATTTTTTTATCTATAATTAAATTCAATATTTATGTCAACTTTATACAATATTTTAATTTTGCTTTGAATATATTTTCTCCACATACAAGCAACATGTGATGCTTCTGTGGTTGCTACCATGTTTATTCAGCGTATGTATTACCTTCCTGTTACCTTTTGTGATCTGAACCTGAATAAACATTATTTATTATTATTAGAAGTTTAAAATGCAAATAATATATCACCACGCTTCTAGGGAGTGTCTAATAGCTTTTGAAAATTAGGCATGAAGTTGATGTGGCGCATTTAGAAAGTTACCAAACCTATTAAAATAATGTGACTTCAGATTATTTCGTTTTAAGTAATTGTAAACCGGACCAAGAAACACATTTGGCTTGGATGTTTTCTCGTACGCGGGCATACGAGAAAACATCCAATCAAGTTGAATGCAAACTATTCAACCTTACAAGGCGACGCTTAGCTCCGCTCGCGAACATTTCGATCCAACCAATTCCTTGCGTAAAAAGAAGGAACACAACCTAACCTAGCTTGACTAATCTTGTTATCCATGTTGAAAGCATGCTAATCAACCTTACAAAGCGACGCTTCGCTCCAATCAATTTGTTGCGTAAAAATAAGGAACACAACCTAACTTGGCTAACATTGCTATCCGAATTGAATGCAAGCCAATTAACTTTACGAAGCCTACACATTCTAATATTGAAGAAGCGAAACCACACTTTCTTTAAATTTAAAGGGCCATATTTCTCAAAATATATTTTTGTTTTTATCGAGATTTGAAGCTCCTGTGATAATTTCGTGAAAATTTCGCAAAAATCCGGATTGACTTGAATAGTTGGCAGCACGGCATGTCCAAAAGCGCCAAGATCAATGCAACCACCAATATTTGATTATTGACATTTCATATGAAAAATTAAATGAAATGTAATCGGAGTTTTTTCATGACTTTATCGAACATTAATTGATTTTAATATTACTTAAACGTTAAATAAGTGTACAGTTACCATTTTAGTGTAAAAAGCTATTCTTTATATCAGTTTGCAGTTTCCAAAAGTGGCATCCAATAACCTCTCTTTTTGGACCTTCGGGGGCCCATATCTCCTAAAATTATATTTTCCGCGCTAAGTTTTCAATTGCTATACTGTTTTTATCCTCTTCTGAAGCCCATGTGAAAATTTCGTGAAGATACTCGTTGATCTCATTTTCTTGAACTGTACCAAATCTGAAAAATCAGAAAGAATTTGTTTCTTGGATGTAACCAATGATATGAGTCTTGAACTTGAAGAATAAAACATTATCTGGAATTGACCCACCTCGAGAATGACCTATTGAACTGAAGGAAATAATTAAAATTACTGGGCTATTATTCTTGGAGGCCCGCATTCAAATAATAATAGTTCGATTCAGAATAAGTTCAATTGATTAAATTTAATTACTATTCAAATGCTAAGATTTCTCGTATTTCATTAATTAAATTCAAACTGTTTCAGAGCTCAATAAGTTTTTTATTCGAATGAATGAGAGAGAGAACTAAGAAGGAAATCTAGAAATTATTCAAAAAAAATTACAATTCAAAAGATTTACTGAGACTCTTAGAAATTGAGAACCTAAAAGTCTTCCAGTCACGACATAGTCCAGAGACTTCAAAGGCAGAATCGTCGGTAAGGAAATTATTCTGGTGATTCTTTAACAAATCTTATATCGCATTTTTCGAATCCATGTCAACACAACTCTTTCGCAATCTCTCGGCAATACAAATTTTATGAAATTTATATGAACTATATTTTCTTTTCTAAGTAATTAATCAACATATCTTTTGTCACAAAACAATGTCATTCAAATTAGGTACAAAAATACTACTACTAATACTATTATACTACGACTACAATATATTGGAAATGGTATTTTATCGTATAATTGCTCTCATTCAAATTATCCAATCACTGAAATTGTAATTTAAAAAATAAAATTGGCATTATCGAAAATTTTAGCCCAGAATGAATGGCGTGGTGAAAAAATAATAATAAAATATCCATAAACTGTTTTTTTCGCATTTTGATTAATAATGTGCAATTTTACTAAATTCAAAAACGTTTATTGAAGTGTCACTTCACCATATAGAAATGTTACTTTACTATATAGTAATGTCACTGTCCATAAAAGACAGTTTGACAGAAAATTGTTTATTTAAATATTGGAAAAATTATGATATACATAAGTACGTTAAAATATTCAAGAGTCGTATATTCCTGAGACAATTTTAAGAAAAAAAGTCTATATAAACTTGTGTTCGGAAATGCTTCGTTTCGGAGATACAGGGTGTTGAAATTGATTTTTTTTGTTCGCTTTTTAAAAATAACTTTTGCAAAAAAAAGTTATTTGCACGAAATTTGGTACCCGAGGTTTATTTGACGTGGGTAATCATAATTTCGTATTAATTTTCATGTAACATCTAGAGGGCGCTGCGTACGCTGTCATTATTTATTTCAAATTGCCCTAACATTTTTGACAGTAAACTTTTGGTACTTTTCATGAAAAAACCTTATTCCCACACCTTTTCCAAGTAAAAAAGGTACACTTTCTCAACAACGCTGGAGGTGATCGTTTTCGAGATATTTACAATTTTCTATATCGATGCATGTTACTTAGCTCCTAGGGTGCCAAGTGAAGTTGCTGAGAACATTACAAAAACTAAGTATGTGGTAGGTCTCGTCAAAATAAACTACTTTTTTCCTATGAAATGTTTATCGAAAAATGATTTGTTTTCGAGATACAGATTTTTGAAATTTTTCAAAACATGGTTGGTTTTTGTCATAAGTTTTTTGCAATTTTAGTTATTTTCTTCAAACTTTATACGCAGTATACCCGGACAGCCTTCTTCTAAATTGAGCATTATCAAACTGCTTAATCAGTATAGCCAAATTTGATTCCAATAATTTTTGTCACTCTCCGCTTGCAAATTAAGTTAATTAAATCGAGTAGGCTATGAACGTTCGTTTATAAAAATAAAAGTTCGCTGTCACAACTATTCATTGACAAATTCACAGTTCGGAGTTCATAAAGTGATTTTTTGGTACCATGCCCGACTTTACGAATGCTGAAATGGCTGATATGGTTTTTGCATACGGCTTGGCTGACGGAAATTCAACCGAGGCCAGACGCATCTGTCAGGAAAGGTATCCACAACGCGTCACTCCTTGTGCAGCGACATTTGCAAATCTTTTCCGGCGACTTTCCGTATCTGGAAGCTTTGAAAGAAATTCTGAAGTAGGACGGCCACGGACTACAAGAACTGTGGAATTGGGGGAGGCGGTTCTCGAAGAAATTAGTGAGCATCCAGAGACAAGTACAAGAAAAATTTGTCACATGACCGTTTACAGAATTTTAACGGAACATCAATTATATCCTTATCATATTCAGCGTGTCCAGGCACTTACGCTACGTGATTTTCAACCACGTATCGAATTTGCTCAAAGGCTTCAAAGAAAAGTCGAACAACATCCCCAAATTTTATCGAAAATCCTCTTCACAGATGAGGCTAATTTTTCAAGAAATGGTATCATGAACTTCCATAACAACCACATCTGGGCGGAAGATAACCCACATGCGATAACGCAAACTCATTTCCAAGACAGATTCTCTTTTAATAATTGGGGATTATTTGATTGGGCCCTATTTTCTGCCCTTACGTTTGAATGGAGATGCTTACCAAAATTTTTTGGAACACGAGCTTCCCCAGCTTATGGAAGATGTTCCCATTGGTCTCCGAAATCACTCTTGGTTTATGCACGATGGAGCCCCTGCTCATTTTAGTCTGATAACAAGAAATTTCTTAGACGTAGCATATCCCCAACGATAGATAGGAAGAGGAGGCACTCAGCATTGGCCCCCGAGGTCACCGGACCTCAATCCCGTCGATTTTTCCTTTTGGGGACACCTAAAATCACTAGTTAATGCTAGCCCCATTGAAAACGAGGAAATGTTAAGGGATCGCATCATAGCTTGCTCCGAAACGATAAGAAACACTCCAGCATTTTTCAACGGGTGCGGAATTCTTTGATGAGGAGAGCAGAAGCTTGTATTACTGTTGGGGTCGTCACTTTGAACAGTTGTTGTAATAGTTGTTTCGTTCAATTTTTATATGTTTAATTGCCTAATAAATAACATAGTACTTCTCCGAATTGTTTTTTTACAAACTCCGAAATGTAGCACTTTCTAATTGAATAATTAAACCTGACAATTTTTTTTAATTTGGATTGATTAAGCAGTTTGATAATGCTCAGTTTGAAAGAAGTCTGTGTTTAAAGTTTGATGAAAATAACTGCAATTGCAAAAAACTTATGACAAAAACCAACCATGTTTTGAAAAATTTGAACAATCTGTATGTCGAAAACAAATCATTTTTCGATAAACATTTGATAGGAAAAAGGTAGTTTATTTTGACGAGACCTACCACATACTTAGTTTTTGTAATGTTCTCAGCAACTTCACTTAGCGCTTTAGGAGCTAAGTAACATGCATCGATATAGAAAATTGTAAATATCTCTAAAACGATCACCTCCAGCGTTATTGAGAAAGTGTACCTTTTTTACTTGGAAAAGGTGTGGGAATAAGGTTTTTTTTTCATGAAAAGTACCAAAAGTTCACTGTCAAAAATGTTAGGGCAATTTGAAATAAATAATGACAGCGTACGCAGCGCCCTCTAGATGTTACATGAAAATTAATAAGAAATTATGATTTCCCACGTCAAAAAAACCCAGGGTACCGAATTTCGTGCAAATAACTTTTTTTTTGCAAAGGTTATTTTTAAAAAGCGAACAAAAAAAAACAATTTTAACACCCTGTATCTCCGAAACGAAGCATTTCCGGACACAAGTTTATATAGACTTTTTTTCTTATAATTGTCCCAGGAATACGTCATTTTAATATTTTAACGTACTTATGTTACACCCTGTATATTAAAAGTACAATTATGAATTTTTTTATTCAATTCTGTTTATTCTTCCGGAAAACTATTATGATTCTCCGACTGCATTCCTGAATGATCTTGAGGTGCCCTAGTTCTTGCTGTTGAAATATACACTGAATTTTCAACTGTTGCACTCTAATGCTACGGTAAATACACATTTCTTTTTGGTTTGGTGTCATGTAAAGTTATAACCAAAATTTTTCCCGTGTCTTCTATATCTTTTACAGTTAAGCTGCACAACTCTGTACGCCGACATGCCCTATTTAAACCAAATCTTAGTACCACTTCCATTATTGAGAACTTATCGTCGACAGCCTCTTTTAAAAACATATTAGTCTACTCGACAAGTTGAAAATGGTCTAAAATAGAGATACTGCTCTTAAAATTATGTGTGATAGCTCATTGGATCCGGAATGACGCCTAGAAAAATGTGCCAAAAGCGTGTATTAGCACATAAAAAATTGCAAAAGTTATAAACAATTGAAAATGAAAAAAAATGGCATTTCGTTTTTTGCCAATATTTCATAAAATCTTGATATTTAAGAAATTTCAAAAAAAGATTCTGTAAGAGGAGAAAATTTCCAATGAAAAACTTCCAGCTCCCGGAACTCTATCTCCATTATTTATAATTTTAATTTAACGCTGAAAATGGGTCTCCGAGCGACATTTTTAGGTTGCCCGCGCGGCGTCAAAAGCGAGTACGACACATTAATTAATTTATTTGAGGTATCAAATAAAAAAATTTTAATTTGAAAAATTCATGGTGTATTCGGGACACTATAAATAATTTATTCCCGTTGGAAATTTTACTTAAAGTTAATTTTTCAACAAGTTAAACGATTGTTAACTAACAAAATTTTCTCGAACTTCTGTCTTAATTGTAAATGAAAAAAAATGTTTGAATATTTGTCGTAAAAATTTTTCGCTCCGTTTTTAACAAGATACGCCATAAAAGATAGAAAAATATTCATACTTTGTTTATAATAATTTTTGTACTTGAACAAAAACTAAAAAATCTAAGTAATGTTGTTAAACATTTTTTTTTCTTAATCTTCATATTATCGTTTTTTCATCAATACAAGATATAAATTGATATGCAAAAAAAAAATCCCGCCATTTGTTGATAAATTTTTTATAAACAAATTGATTATTTCAATATTTTTGAATTTTTTTTTTCATAACTCCATTATATTACAAATTCTATTATTTTTGAGAAAAAAAATTCTTTAATAACAATTTTTAATTGTTTATAATAGTTTTTTTATATTTCTATTGTTTAAATAATTAGTTAAGAAATTATTTTTTTTCTAAAAATCATAATTGACAGTTCTCTATGAAGTACCAAAAAAAAAATTTTCTATCAACAATTCCATTGTTTATTAACCTACCAATTTGTTATAAACAACTAACTTTGTTAGATTTTTTTTCTGAAACTTCTAAAATTTACGTAAACAACCATATATAACAAAGTATAGAATTTTTTTTTATTTTTAAAATTAAAGTAGAAAAAAATGTAACAATTATAATTTTTTTTAAAATGGTAAGTTAATAAACAATGGAATTGTTGATAAAAAAAAAAATTGTTACTTTCTAGAGGACTGTCAATTATGATTTTTAGAAAAAAAAAACCTAACTAATTATTTAAACAATAGAAATATAAAAAAAACGATTATATACAATTAAAAATTTTATTAAGGAAAAATGTTTGTTTTCAAATCATAATATTTGTAATATAATGAAGTTGTGAAAAAAAAAATTTCAAAAATATTGAAATAATCAATTTGTTTATAAAAAATGTATCAACAAATGGCAAGAAAAATTTTTTTGCAAATAAATTTATATCTTGCATTAATAAAAAAACGATAATATGATGATTGAGAAAAAAAAATTGTTTAACAACATTACTTGGATTTTTTTTTTTTGTTCAAGTACAAAAATTATTAAAACAAAGTTAGAATATTTTTTCAACTTTTATGGCGTGATCTTGTTAAATATGTATATAAGAAAGGCTCTACGAAGCGAAAAATTTTTACGACAATTATTCAAACATTTTTTTCATTTACAATTAAGACAGAAGTTCGAGAAAATTTTGTTAGCTAACAATCGTTTAACTTGTTGAAAAATCAACTTTAAGTAAAATTCCAACAGGAATAAATTATTTATAGTGTTCCGAATACACCATGAATTTTTCAAATTAAAAAAAATATATTTAATACCTTAAATAAATTAATTAATGTGTCGTACTCGCTTTTGACGCCGCGCGCGCGACCTAAAAATGTCGCTCGGAGACCCATTTTCAGCGTTAAATTAAAATTATAAATAATGGAGATAGAGTTCCGGGAGCTCGGAGTTTTTTATTGGAAATTTCCTTCTCTTTCAGAGTCTTTTTTGAAATAGAAAATAGTTTACCTTCTCTAAAAATACGCTACTGTCTTCAGTTCTCAGTGCGTTTTTTGTCATCTCCCAATTACAAAATATTTCATATACCGCCCTTTTCCTTGGATTTTAAAGGAAGTAAGCTGGAATACGCTTCTCGAACGACAATTAAAATGTCTTCAGAACCATTTTTCTGAATTGTTTTCAGTAGCAAGACTCATTTTTATTATTAATATATAACTTATAATCAATTCGACCCACAAAAATGAAACTTGTTAACAGTTGTTATATAAATAAACAAAGACGTATCAGGTTACTAGGTTATCAAAATCGCAAACAGGTACCTACTATGTTTTTTTCTATTTCCAACTTTGTAATGCTTTGATATCAATGATTATTTGCTAATAACTACTAACACAAAATGCGAAAAACTAGTAAAAACAAACCTCGTAAGAAAAACAGTTTTACTAAAATCATATATAATTAAGTTACTCGCTCGCTATGCTCGGTCGTACTCCAAAGCTATTTTCGTTTAGTACAACTTCGCTTTGTTTAATATACTATTGTGCTCTTTTTTTCGTACTGGAAAGTCACCTCGATTTAATAATGCCAGATCTATGGCATAGGTACATAATTGTTATTCCTGATTGAGAAACATTTTCCTGGATTAATTTTGATAATGTCTCCTTTCCAAATAATAAGTTTTCCAGTGTTATCAAAATTAATTGTCTTATATTTCATGCAAATGCTGCAAACCTCCTTATAATGTTTAATAGGTATGGTCTTTCTTAAAAAATGAAGATAGTTACATAGAGAAAACCTTTGTTTCGGTTTCCACGATTAGTCTGCAGCATTGTGCATAGAGGCAATATATAAAGGAACATCAATTTTAGATATCAAACAACTTTCTAAAAACCATAATCAAGCAACATAAGTGAACATTAACTATGGAATTCGTTACAAAATTAATTCATATGTCCTGAAATTATAAGAAATTACCATTCAGAGTTCTTATTCTCATTTAGCTCGTCGGGTGTATAATTTTGTTCCAATGGACACCAAAATTATTGATAGCAATATTGTATTCAAAAATAAACTTGAAATCTGCATCTCGAACTTGCCAAGGTTGCAGATACACCAATATGTTGAACTGAATAGAAAGTGATTCTGAATTTTTATATATTATCTCGAAATGTTAATATGATTTATCAGTTTGTAACTTTTATTACCAATTCTGATATTTTATTATATGTATAATCTATCACACGTGACAGTGTTATGTTCTTTACTTTCACATAATTTTTGTTAATGTATTCATCATCATATTTCAAACTATACAGCATCCATCCCACGCACAGGTTTATCCTCCTCTGGGAATTCCATATTTATTAGTCAAATCATTGTAACTTTGGTAAAATTGTATTATTGTAGGTATATAGACTCGCTAATGAATATTATAGTTTTTATGTTATTATTAATATGATTATATACATGGTGTTCTCAAAGATCAGGTAGAACTCGTCAAAATAGATCATTTTACCAAAAATCTATATAAAAGTTTCAAAATGAAGAACGCACAAAACTCACCGATGTACTATAAGGTATGCATTTCTATTTTTGTCTATGAATTTTTTTTAAACAAGTGTATTTTGACAATTATTCACTTCAGTTCGTGTGTGTTTGTCATTCTTATGATTTAGAAGCCACTGGCAATATTCAATTCTTGCGGAAAATTTGGGATTGTAATACACTCAGTGGATAATGTTATGCATTAAAATTTTCCCGTCATATCGCTTTCCATAATTTACTGAAAAAATATAAGAGTAAATTTACTTTGTCGTGAATTGAAAGCTTCACTGTTTTGGTAAACATAACCAACAATAATAATCTACGAACTGTTTCGCACTTTAAACTGTATGGACTGATACGATTTGTATTAAGAACTACGGAATGGATAGTGGAGCAGCAAGATGATGCCGGGACCATTGTTGAATTTTCTACAGTTTTCAATTAATGATATATCCGACAATGACGATTTATTCATACAGGGTGTCTCAAAAAAGCGCAGTGACTAAGTAGTTTATTTTTTAACGAGACACTCCGTATTAAATTAGATCTTTGGATTCTCCGTAAAATTCTAAATAAGTTGGGTGTACGGTGTTATATCACAAAAGTTAATAGTTTTGGAATTATGAACATATGTAAATTATTATTTTGACTACTTTTTCAGTGAAAAAACCGCAACAAATGGAACAAAATGGATTTCACTTTCCTATCCTAACTACTAATGTTGCTAACTGCTGATGGGCACCACGAATGTGGTCGTACTGTGATGGTCGCGATCAACCAAGTTATTTTATCGTAACAATTTGTAATACCCTTGACTGAAGCAACGAGACACAAAAAGGTGAACGACTGTTTTACTTCGTCCGCTATTAAATTAGAAGGCAGGAATGCGGGATGAGTTCCGACAAAGAATGTAAAATCTCGAAAAATATTTGATATGATAACATCATCTATCAAAATGACTGGTGGAAGCATATAGTGACAGAGGTCGTTGAAAGTAAGAACAAAACAGTGCCAAGAACTGAGCCTTGGGGGACACCGTGTGAAAATTTCCCCAGGGTTGAGATTTTACCATTTGTCATCATGTACTATACCATCAAATAATTTGACAAGCTTCGTTTTCCGTAATACCTTAGTTTTTCAAGAAGGGTGTTATGAGAGACACAGCCAAAGGCCTTGGTTAGATCACATAAGGTAATGAGGGAGTGCTGACCATCCTCAAGACTTTGTTTGACATAGAATGGCTTTGGTTGTAGAGCTGTTTTTTCAGTCGAATTGGCCGGCACTCCATAGAGCGTTTGAATCAAAGTAATTTGTTAGTCTGCGTACTTTGACAAGGACAGATATGATTGGAATTGGCCTGTAGTTTTCGGGACATAGTGGGTCCCCTTTTTTGAATTGGGGTAAAACTACTGATATTTCAAAGGCATCTGGGAAAATTCCCTGTGAAATAGAAGCATTTATCAGTGCGGAGAAGGTAGAAGATATTATGTCTGCCACCTCTCTGAGAATATAAGAATTTAAGTCATAAATTTCCAAACAGAAAGAATTATTTAGCGTTTTTATTGCTTCAGCCACTGCTTGTGGGGTAACTGGAGCTAGAAAAAATTAATGAATCAACAAGACATTTTTATATTCCTGCGTAAAGTATTGTATGCATTTAACACGACTTCAACCCTATTGACAGTGTGAATGAGTTTGATGGTTGATAGTGAATCCTCATAATTTTGAGATCCATATTATACCAGTGTATGGGTGGTTTTGGAACATCGTTTTTGAATTTATGTAGAGGAAAAATCACGCCTACGTGGTATAGTTATTCTAATCCCAATTGGAACGGCAATAAAAATAAGAGCACTACGAGGAGTGTTCATATGCACTGCCCGGTCAATGGAAAATTTATATACTACCAGTGTTTTTACTCTCAAAGCGTTCCTGGTACAATCATAAAAAAGTTCTGTCGTGTGGAAGAGAATTCCTTCTCGAAACTTTTTATATCGGTCCAGTTGGGATTAGAAATACTCAACTGACTATATTTGTCAAGACGTCACATGTATACTCATGGGAATGATTTGCTGAATGATTTAAGATTATATATTGACCTTTATGGTCTATGACACCATATTGTCTACTTTGAAGTTGATTACGATATTGTCAATACAAGTGGCAACATTTACACTGATTCTGGTGTACTCTGATATAGTTGGGAGGAGATCAAAAGATGTTAACAACTGAGTGAGATCTGAGAGGTTTGTAGATTTGACGGAAAAATTTACGTTAAAATCCCCAACTAGGATAATCTTTTTGTTTTCATTTCCATGTGACATTTTACATGAACATTTTTCAAGAATTTCGATGAAATTTTTGAAATCTCCCAGACAAGATCGATACAGTGTCACAATTATAAAGTTAGACGTGTCGATGGCTCAGAACCCGACCACCATTTCTTTACAGAATTCATTTGTTCGCAAAAATTTTGCTTTTCGAAGATTCCGACTCCACCATGTACATGGAGAGACCTACAAAAATCACTGGCTAGATAATATCCTGGCAGGTTGATGAGGTTTAGGTCGGCCTCAACCAACCAGTGCGAGATATACACAGCACGTCAAAATTGTGTTTCTCAAGAAATAGTTCGAGTTCTTCAATTTTAATTGATACACATTGAATGTTTATGTGGAAGACACTTAGCTCTGTAGTTTTTTTGCATTTTTTACTACATCAATACCAATTTTGTCAATGCGTTTGTCCTATAATCGATCTCTTGTGGAAAAATATATTTACCAAAGTACCCACTGTTACCTGTATAAATAAATATTAGTTATTATATTTCCAAGTGAAAATTGATAGAAATCACTGTATTGTAGTTAGTTTAACGAAACCATCAGCGCCCTCTCTGTTCGATGTATTATATATTTTCATCTTATTGGTAACCATGCAATGTAGGATTGATTTAGAACAACTTCAAGTATTCTGTCAAGTTGTACGTTGTACTGCCGAGTATATATTTCATTAAAGAAGTTTCTGAATTACACAGTTCATAATTCCTAACAAAAATAAGATTGAAACCCTGTCTATATCCTTGTGTGCTGGTTATACTTCTAATCCCTTTTGATTTGAGTCAGATTACATAGAAATATTTGGAAGCATTTAGGAAGATTTGAATCTTTCTCCAACTTTTGAGTTTAAGGTTTACACAAAAATGATAATTTTCCATTTTTTCTGACACATGATTCGTAAGCTTGATTGATTTTCAGAATCAATGAATACATTCTGAAATCTATCTTTCCGACTGGCCGCGCCATCGGTTTCAACATAACCGCGTGAACACGAGCTGTTTTTCGCGTTCTCAGCTTCTGACAAACTTTGTGACATCTTTGTTCGAGTTTTCCCGGAACGTAAATCTTCTGGCATTAGCCTAACGTGTCTTCGAACTGTTTGAATAACGCTCAATCCCTGTAGTTGTTAATATCCCGGCGATATCCCCGGTAAAGCCCAGAACGACCCTATAAATCCATCAATCCCGTCGCCTCCCGAATACCCATCCATCAAGAAAAGCTTCGCATTCGCGCAATGCAATTTAATTTTGTGCCGGAAAGTGATACGGATCGGCCGTCTGTTCTGCCATTATTCTGCCGTTTGCGTAGAATCGCAGCCCTCTCGAATAAGAGCCGCGGTGAGAAAATTGGCAACACCGTTGAGAATCAAGCCTGCCTGCAGTTCATATTTATTCATTCCCTTTTAGTCTTTCGCCTACAGAATTATGAAGCAAACAATGTCAATTCACGGTTGTAAATGCACTATAAAAGAGAAAAAAACGCCACTCGAAATTTTTGCCCCGTTCCATTCCAAATTATTGGATTTTCAGCGAAAACTCGAGTTCTCAAAAACTCTTAACCAGTGATTTCAACTAGAATTGGATCATGAATCACAAACCCCCCATAGATAGATGTGTAATAGGGTGGTCCTGCGGCCTATTTCCACTGCTACCTTTGCAGATCTATTGTCGTTCCCTTGATATTTAGATGACTTGCGCGAGCTTCTTGCTTTCTAGTATGTTTAGGATCCCTGACAATGTATCTTCAACTTAGCTTTCTGCCTCTGGATATGCCGTTCCCTTCTGTGAAAACCTTGTCCTTGCTATTCCTCCGCATTCGCACAGGATATATATGGAAGTTTCTTTTTCATTCTGGCAAAACCTGCAAGTGGTTTCTTCTGCCAGACCTATGTTTTTCATATGATTGTTGAGTTTACAGTGTCCTGTAAGAATGCCTACCATTACCTTACGGACCTTCTGTCCTTGCTCAGTAGGTCTGCCTTGAGCGTAGATGATGGTTATCTGGGAAACCTTTTGGCATGCCTTTGTCTTGTAGATTGTTCCCACCAGCTTTAGGCCTGTTTTTCCACCCAGTTGATGTTTTTTTTCTCAACCGTTGCTTTTGCTAAGCCGCAGAAGAGTTCCGGGCCGTAGAATGCCATTGACGAGTCTTGTCTGGCCAATTCGTCGGCTTTTTCATTCTCTTGGCAAATGTGCAAATATATGAATAGTATTATTAATTCATCCATAAATTATAAATCTTGTGCCTTGGGTCCTGGAACTCATTCCGTTGTCACTTTCTTACGGTTTGCTTGTTCATTCAGGGCACAAACACAGTCCCATACGAGTTTGGAGTTAACTTGTGTGGCATACAATGCTTTAAGTGTAGCCTGGCTGTCGTAGAATGACCGATACTATCCTGCTTGTTTATTTCTCCGATACAGTGGTGTATTACTGCTACTTCCGCTTGAAATACTGTGGTGTCTTTTGACAGGCTCACTAGGATCATTATCCCGTATATTCACCCCCGTATATCACCTTCGCATCATGTATTATACACTTGTCCAAACACACATCAATTATGGAATTATTGCATGGGGTGGAGTAACTAACAATTATCTGAAAAATCTCGAAACACTATAGAAATGGCTCATAAAAATCATACTCGGTAAAAAACTTTACTATTCTAGTAATGATCTCTATCGGGAATCAGGGTTTCTTGATATACGCCAAACTTTTTTACTCACTCTATTAGTATACCAAAGAAAATATATTTCATCAAGCAAACACGTACGTCATATATACAACACCCGATATAAGAAAGAAGCTTTGGATGTACCTAAGATGACCAAAAGTATTGGACAGGGATGCTATGTTTTCCTAGCTCCTAAACTATTCAATAAAATTCCATCTGAAATTAAGAATCTCAATTCATTATCCCTATTCAAGCAAGAAGCCAAGAAATGGGTTAATATGAAACCTAGAAATGAGATACACTGTTTAATAGACCTCAAAAACGCAAATTGAAATGTATTCATGTTCTGAAATCGTATCTACTTGTGTATCATTTAGTATTTAATATATGTATATATGATTGTGTTTTAATTAATTATTGAAAAGGGAAACATTCTCAATTGAATATTGATAGAAATATTTTTCTGTGAATTGAAAAATCCTCGATTAAAATGAAGTTATTTTTTGTGAATGTCTAACAGAAAACAACTATTTCCCTGGCTAAAGCCACGCTGGACATTGAACTACATCTGATAGATATTCTGAAAAGGCCCTAACTCAAAAGAAAAAATCTGAAATTGAAAATTTGCATTTTCATTCAGATAGTTATTTGATTTTCTATTCCAGTCTTAATTAAGAACTCATAAAGATGAATGAGGCAAAGAAGAATGTTTTCCAAAAGAGAGTACTCACCAGAAATCATTCGTAACATTGACGCAGGAGAGATATCGCATTCACTAGGTCTTCAATGCATTTTTGTCGACAATGGAAGATAGTGACTGAAGTTTATCTTTCAGTCGCAGATGATTCCACATCTGATTTTATGAACATCCTGTTTATATTTTCAACAAATCAATTAATTATTATTGTTGTTGTTATTATTAAGTTATTATGGTAACTATAATTTCAAATTCTATTCAGCATATATATATATATATATATATATATATATATATATATATATATATATATATATATATATATATATAAAAGAGAGTAATATCGAGGGGACTGTTAAAAACAAAATGGAAGGAATTTAATGGACATAGCCCTCAGATATATATATATATATATATATATATATATATATATATATATATATGTGACTGTGCTTCAATTACTATTATCAATTCTTCATTTTTTTTTCTCTCATTAGTATTTTAATATGTTGATCATGTGATTGTGTTATTTACTATCGTGATAAATTTTTTATATATTTTAATTGTTTGTTCCATTGCTCTCCACTATTTTATCACTATTCTATTTTATCACTATTTTATCAATATTTTATAAATTTACTATATATTACAAATAACAATTTTATCAATATTTTATAAATTTACTGTATATAACAAATAACTAATTACTTATTTTAAAATTCATTGCATAATAACCTTAGTGATCCACGCGCAGGTTAGCCTTTGTGGATCTTCTCGGTGTTTATTTACTTGCATCCTCATTAATGAATTGAAAGTGTATGTATCAATTCTTTGGTAAAAAAAAATAATATTCCGGCTCCGACTCTTTCTTCGGTCTGATGGGGTGCTCCACCATCCCAGTGTTCTCTTTCAGTAAAATTATTGATACTCTGAAAAAATCGGTTTGCTCGATCTCATACCAATATACAATCGGATAGATGAGGGCGTGGTAGATATTCAACAATATTATTTAAGAAAATTTTCTTTGAGCACACCACACCACACCACAGTGTGCCCAGTCTTTTACAGACTTGAGTGTTGAAATATAGTTCACTATCCATTACGGTAACTTTCATTGTCTCCAACTCGGTGGCTTTGAATTCGAGGGATTTGTAGGTTCCATTTACAAGTGAATTCAACGCATATGGTTTTATTTGGATTATTGGCAAGGTTGTTTTCGCACCATGTGATAATTTTTTTATCGCGGCCAAGACTTTCGTCTCGAGCACCGGTAAATTACTTGATGACACAATGATTGCTGTATGGTCAGCATTAATGAAGACAGGTGCATAAGCTTGCCCTTGCATGAGATCAAATGCATTTAAGAAGAATTCAATATCAATTTTCGCCTTGGGTGTTCTCCCAGTTACAGGAATATATACGCGTATACCCATTGCAACCAATTTTATTTTCGAAAAATTGGAGTAGATAGTGTCTAAAGCCCTGGATTAGTCGAAGAATAATCCTACAAAGTACTTATTTTGATCTGAATTATTGGGTATGTGTTGCATCAAATCTATGGATGCGGTTTCAATCAATACATGTTGACGGAATCCATAGTGGCAAATTATTAGGAGAAGCAACTAAAAATACTATCATTTTTATACATAGTGGGAAATTGGCCTAGAGTTATCGATATGTTAATCAGATCAGAAAGATGGGGGCTGAGCTGAGTTCATTTGTAAATTATTTCAGTGATAATAGAGGAACAGCATTATAAATGATACCGAATGAACAATATTTCATTTCAACTTTCGTACAAGAGCTTTGTGGAATATGGAGAGACTTTATTTTAATAGGGACCCAATTTGCAGAAAAAGTCTGCAAAATTCCAGATTTCTTTAGGGTTGGGGTTCTGTTATTTTTAAAGAGATTGATAGTAAGGTTTTTATTACTTCTATTACATTTCTTGAGTGTTTAGGTTAGTTTTTAACCGACGAAACCAAAAAGGAGGAGGTTCTCTAGTCGACCCGTATTTTTTTTTTCCATATTTTTTTTTATGTATGATCACGCATAATTTTTTACTGATACGTCCGATTCCGATAATTCTTTTTTCAGTGGATAGGGTGTACTTCGAATTTGGTCCCATTTGAATTTAAAAGATGAAATCCACCCCTAAGGGTAGCAAAATGAAGGATATTGATCACTCACCCTCTGAATTCTGGTCCGTTAACCGATTCTATCAGGCATAACTTTGTACTGGGTTCTTCGATTTGGATGATTCTTTTTTTAATAAATAGGGTATACCTCATATTTGGATTTCGAAAGGAATTAGCCACCCTTATGGGTAGAAAAATAGGGGATAATTGATTTTTCACTAGTGAACATTGGCACACACATACATAGTTGACAATGACAGATCGCTACTGACATTATTCTTGTTCCACATCTGTCAAAATCAGTATATTTTATGAGAGGATGGAATGATATACAAAGTAATGAAATGAACTAACCAGAACAACGAAAATAATTTATATTACAACAAATAGTAAAAGTAGATAATCATATTATTTAACTGGTAATAGTTGAAGTAAGGTGGGTAAATAAGTATTTTGGATGTAATCAAAAAACAAGTAGGTAGTAATTGGTAGATTTTAGCCACAAAATTAAACCGACGAAATACGGAACTGAAAAGTAAAAAATAAAAACTTTTTAACAAAAAATTAAACCGACGAAAAAATCAACTGAAAAGCAAAAAATAAAATAAACCTTCTTAGTCTAAACTGATGTGAGTAACTGATTTTGAGTCGGCGCCAAACAAACTAGCAATTGAATTAGGAGAAGCGTAAAATGATGGCAGCGAGATGCACGGCTGCGTTTTGATGACTTCTTTCATAGATAATGATCTTCGATAATTGTTTGTTTGGCGCCGACTCAAAATCAGTTACTTACATTAGTTTAGGAGCTCAATTATCATTTAGACTAAGAAGGTTTATTTTATTTTTTGCTTTTCAGTTGATTTTTCGTCGGTTTAATTTTTTGTTAAAAATTTTTATTTTTTTACTTTTTAGTTCCGTATTTCGTCGGTTTAATTTTTTGTCAAAAAGTTTTTAAAATTGGTGATTTTTGGAAAAGATATATATTTTTTTTCATCACAATTTCTTTTTGTTTTTTTATGTTCCATAGTTTTGGTCAGGAATTACATAATTCAAATATTTCCGTTGAGATCTTTCAACTTAGCGACGTCCTCGTTGAGTTTATTCGAAAAATGTATTTTACTTCCGGTAATTTTTTTGTTCTGTTTGGTTTTTTTTCATTCGGGAAACGCGAGACAAAACGCAATGATGCATGAAAGCTCCGAAAATTATGTTTTACATCGTTCCTGAGCTTTTCGAAAGATCAATCTGTCTCGTAAAAAATAATTTGAAATTGGTCATCGATCATCATATTGTCTAGTAATAGAGTCTGCCGAGTGGAGTGAAGTGGTCTGATTAATTATTGTACAGGAAGTCTATTCAATACTAGCTGATACCCGCGTAGAATTTGTATTTTTTCCTATGTTTCCTTTGTGTTATTCTATCTAGCTTTGTCCGTTTCCCGTTATCTCGTTTGAGTGTCATAATTGATTTGACAGCGAAAGTAATACTTTGTGACGACTATTACAAATTCACTAACCCCTTTAAGGACGGAATTTCCAAATAAGGTTAAAGAAGATTTATTTATTCGTAACAGAGAGCAAAAACAACAATTCTCATGACCCTAAATTAAAAACTAACTGAACCCCCATAAAAATGTTCATGTATAGATTCGATATTACATAATCGATACCCTAAGAAGGGATGTTGTCCTTGTATTCAGCTATTCTAGTTGAAATTAAGACGAATGCCTAACATCCCGCTCTTCTTCATGGGTACTCGTTAATAACTCATCTGTCACCGACGTTGCCGATTCTCTTATAGCGGCTCGTGACGAAGAAGGTTGCGTCCGAATGTAAATAAACGACAGTAGAGCCCCCTTTTTGTCTCGCTCTGCGGTTGATTCCATTTGGATTGGCTAGGGCCTCGGCATTTGCATGATTTCAGTGGAGAGGCGCACTTTATGAATGCCCTAAATGGTGAAATTAAAAATGGAGTCGAAATTTATGATGGAGATAAAAAACCAGCTCTCAGATTGGAATCCATATCATCTGGACATTGAAGTTCATCTGATAGATATTGAGAATGTTTCCTTTTTCAACATACTCCAATACCTCCCAAGAGGTTATCTTGAACGATGGAAGATAGTGATTAAAGTTTATCTTTCGGTCGCAGATGATTCCATATCTGATTTCATGAACATCCTGTTCATGTTATCAAATCAATCTATCATACCCCATGAATGGTTTTAATGTCAAAAAACACTCCAGAAGAAATGTTTCTAACATTTTTTCCATCGTTGCATAGTGAAATTTCTTCTAAAAAAAGTGTTTCCCAATTCTTCTGGTCTGATGTCCTGATGATCGTGAAAGCGTGAAATGAGTAGATTTAAAGGTTTGGTAGATCCTTTCTGGAAAAATTATTATTTTCCTCATTCATCTGTATGAGTAATTGAGACTGGAATAAAAAATCAAATAACTATCTGAATGAAAATGAACAATTTCACTTTAAGAATTTTACTTCTGAGTTAGGGTCCTGTCACAATATCTATCAGATGTAGTTCAATGTCCAGCGTGGCTTTACCCAGGGAAGTAATTTTTTTCTGTTAGATATTAACTTTATTATTGTCGTAGATTTTTCAATTTTCAGTAAAATATTTCTATTCAATATTCAATTGAGAATGTTTCCCTTTTCAATTATAATAGTTATTTTGAACTTCAATATCAAACTCTAATCTCTTCTTACAGTCTTTAAAAATCTTGTGATAACTTTCTCGGTATAAATAGGTATATGCCTATGGATGTGCATAAGGGCAAGACCGAGAAGGCGGTTTTTTAACCGACGAAACCAAAAAGGAGGAGGTTCTCTAGTCGACGCGTATATTTTTTTTATGTGTGATCACGCATAACTCTTTACTGATACGTCAGATTCCAATAATTATATCAGTTGATAGGGTGTACTTCGAAGTTGGTCCCATTTGAATTTAAAAGTTGAAATCCACCCCTAAGGGTAGCAAAATGAAGGATATTGATCACTCACCCTCTGACTTCTGGTCCATTAACCGACTCTATCTGGCATAACTTTTTACTGGGTTCTTCGATTTGGATGATTCTTTTTTTATCAGGTAGGGTATACCTCATACCTCATAGTTGTTTATATTTGGATTTCGAATGGAATTAACCACCCTTACGGGTAGAAAAATAGGGGATAATTGATTTTTCACTTGTGAACATTAGCACACATATGTAGTTGACAATGACATATCGCTATTGTCATTATTTTTGTTCTCCTACATCCGTCACAATCATTATATTCTATGAGAAGGTGGAATGATATACAAAGTAATGAAATAAACTAACCATAACAACAAAAATTAATTATATTACAACAAATAGTAAAAGTAGATAATCATATTATTTAACTGGTAATAGTTGAAGTAAGGGGGGTAAGTAAGTATTTTGGAAGTAATAAAAAACAAGTAGGTAGTAATTAGTGAATTCCAGCCACAAAAAATTGAAAAATAAAACTTTTGAACAAAAAATTAAAGCGACGAAATACGGAACTGAAAAGTAAAAAATAAAATAAACCTCCTTAGTCTCAATAACTGAGCTCCTAAACTAATGTAAGTAACTAATTTTGAGTCGGCGCCAAACAAACAATCAACGAAGATCATTAAATTACTTCAAAAAATTATCAGAATGACACCGCGCAACTCGATGCCATCATTTTACGCCTTACCTAATTCATTTGCTTGTTTGTTTGGCGCCGACTCAAAATTAGTTACTTACATTAGTTTAGGAGCTCAGTTATTGAGACTAAGAAGGTTTATTTTATGTTTTACTTTTCAGTTCCGTATTTCGTCGGTTTAATTTTTTGTTAAAAAGTTTTTTGTCTTGGTCAATGGGATACACGCAACAACTCTTAACAAAATCACAAAAGAATTGTGCGTTTCGGTTGACTATTGGCGCGCAACTAGCTAAACTCTCGGTCTTGTCTGTATTCTCAAGTTCGCGGGTGGATGGAACTGCGGGGGGAAACAAAACACATAATTTATGAGGCGCGGACGCACATAATCTTTTTTTTAAATTATAGTAGTGATGTCTTCAGCTTTAATAACGACTCTAGGGAATATAGTGATGTTCTGATGACGATTAAATTTTTTTAAAAATTATTAAAAGAAAAGTGCTTCGGCCGTGCGTCAGGGGGGGGCACCCATTGCCCCCCCCCCCACCACCATCACTTGTATCCGCGCCCGACTTGATTCATTTCCGTTTATTATAATTTAATCGTTTGGTTGAGTGTTATAATTTATTGAGAATTGCAGAATCCGGCGTTTTATTCTTTTCCCATTTTAATAGACAAAACCAAAATTGAGAGTAATTTATGAAAAATGGTATTTTCTATTTATACATGTATGGTCCTGAATGCGGTCCTGCTTTTCCAGCTCTCCGATTTCGGTCATGCACTAACGGCGTGCATTTGTTTGAATGCTACTTGTCTTGAAATTGAAAATACTATAGTGATATATGTACCAGAACCGTAATAGGACCAATTCAATCGGTGACTTTTGTGTGTACATTATTTTTCTTATAGGTGATTTTTGGTAAAATGATCTATATAACGTTCTACATTTCTACAGTTCTACATCCTGTTAAAAAAACATCACCTTTGCGAACACCCTGTATATAACTCTCTCCTCAAAACAAATGTATTATCTAAGTTGTTATAATATTTATTCACAAAATTATTCAGATTATATCAATTATGTGTTAACTGCAACGTTTTTCAACTATTTCAGCGCCATTCTGCATTATTATGTTGGGCCCCTCATCGTTGTCAGTATGTATATGCAAATAAAAGTATAATTATGAACCTACCACAACTATTTCGTGTCACGATTATTTGAATAATCCATATATCTTTTCTGCTTCACCAATTTGGAGATTTAGTTACCTGTGATAGTAATTTTATGTTTTGTTTTCAATATGGAGTCTTCGGAATAATTCACCCCTTCCCCAAATACTTTCTTCATTTGGAAAATGCAATGCAAGCACATCCCCAGTTGAGTAAAGTTTATTGACTACATTAAATATTTGTAGCAGGTCTTTTAAAATAAAAAGTATTTATATATCTAAGAGTTGCAACTAATATCACCGAGTTAACAGTATGGTTAAAAAAACAAAACACCATCAAATCTGAATGAAATAAATCGAAGCACAAATATCACCCAGTTGACATTCTTATCAAAAGACAAAGCACAATTCAACGTTAATAAGATAAATCGAAGCACAAATTGTTGAGTTTTTGCATAGATGAGAAACTCATTTTCCGAGTAAAAACAAGTTCTTCGGTAAAAAAGATTTAACTTTTTGTTTAAAATTTTAGAAAATCAGCCTTCTTATTGTTTCAGGTAATTTGTTATAAAAATGTATATTCAAATAATTTTTTTGGGACTCTGAAAGCCTGTATCTTGGCGTTCTCAATAAATTTCCCGATCTCGTATGTATTTCAAAAAGAGAGTAGTAAATGTAAGCACTTGAAAATGGCATGATCTGAAGCCGAATGAAAAGAGCATGGCAGTATCTCTGTAACTTGCTCTTGCTTACCCACGTATGAGAGAATACAATTTTTATTTGAGAGACTCGAATGCCCCACAATGAATCCATCCATAGGTCAAATGACTATGACTATTCCACGCACCTTGGAATTTTCACAAAATCTGACCAATCAAAAACCAGAGACAGCTTGTATTATCGCGAAAACACCAGCTGTCTTTCAATTCTGATTGGTCTATCAGCATGGTGTTTTCAACGACGTAACCATGGATACGGATCGCAATGCAAAGTTTGACAGTTTGACCAAAAATAATTGTAGCTGCAAACGTCAAAATGAGTCGCTTCGGTGCTACTTCAAATGAAGTAATAAACCAAAATTTTGAAGTAAATATACCCAGTAACACAAAAAAATCAAAATCTTATATATGGAGACAATTTATGACGTTCTGTGCGGAACGCAACTACAAATTAGATGCAGAAAATAGCAACGAAAGATTAGCATTCATTCTAAAAGACTGGGCATTCAATATGCGAAAAATTGATGGTAGTGATTACAAGGAGAGTGTTATCAAAACCATATGGAACACTACTGCAAAATTAGTACAAGAAAAATATTTTTGTGAGTATCAGAGACATATTGATCCCTTCAAAAATGTTCAAGGAGGCGAGGGCGGCTCGAGATAGCAAGAGAAAATTGTTGAAAGCTGTACCCGAAAAAAATAAAATGAGTTCTGTCGCTATGACTACAGATGAATATAGAAATATGTGCTTACAATGGGACGAAGACACGCCAGAGGGACTCCAAAAGAAGTTTTTTCGCATAGCTGCGTAGAACTAGCTTGGAGAGGTAACGAAGCAACGTTTTCTAAGTTACATTTTTTTAAGGGAGAGACTGACAACAAATTTATAATAATTATAGTCGAGAATAATATATTATGTTCGTGTTCATAAAAAATTATTTATTGTTATAGGTAACAAATTATAATTGAAACAAATCGTTTATAGTTCAAATAAATATTTCATGCTTATAATTAAATTTGAATTATTTATTATTATTAAATTTCTTCCTTTCATTCTGCCGGATTTAAATTTTTTGATTTTTCATTTTGTTCGTGAAATAGTCTAATAAAATACCACTCGTGATTGAATTTATCTTATAAGTCTGTCTTTTATTTCTAAACTCAACTGAGTTGCTTGAAGAAAATACCACTCGTCCTGCGGACTCGTGGTGTTTTCAAGCAACTCAATTTCGTTTAGAAATAAATCGACAGACTTATCGCGAAAATTCAGTCACTAGTGGTATTACTACTGAAAATATCCAAAGTAGCTGGACGTAAGAATATCAATACCAGGTAGATTCTTTAGTCTACGAATAAAAAACGTAGCACTATCTAATTTATTCGCCAATTTATAAACGTGGCACTTCCAGTTGAGCTTGTCGTCAATATACAGGGTGTCCCAAACTCGATGGCCTATTAGACGTTTCTGGAGAACGGGACACATGATTATTTTGAAAAATTGATTTCTTGGACAATTAATTTGGCTCTATCGATCTAAAATATTTTCAGCGCTGCTTATATTGAAAAGTAGCAATAACATTGATATTTTAAATGAGACACCCTGTATATTATTGCATTTTTCGCTTTGATATTGATTTACGATCATTTTTGTATAATACTTCCCCATATCTATCTCAAGCGGTTTTCGAGAAATTAATTGATTTCCTTATTTTTTGTGGAAAACATAGCTTCAATTAAATGTTTATTACTGCAGTATTTGGACTCGTACAAAGCTTAAATTTTGCGTGTAGTTTACCAATGTTCTGTGCATTAGTTATGTCTATGGGAATTTGTTCTCCATTCTAAAGGGTTGTTCAAAATTTGTGATTTTTCCGATAGATACAAAAATGGTGAAAAGTGCATTTTTTTAAATGAAACACCCTATACATTATCGAATATCCTGAAAGACAATTAAAGTTCCTTTCAAATGATGTATTATGTTCCTATACCTAAATAATCTGGTTTCCGAAATAAAAGCAAGTTTCTATAAAAATCAGATTATTTTGCCATATTTTGGAATAAGTCATTATGAAAATTCGTCATTAGTGCATTAATAATGAAACGTTTGTACGTTCATTACCAAACATTTGATCAGAAAATCATCAAATTGGAAGGCAATAACTATTCAAACGAAGTTTTGACGAAATTGTTTATCTTCATGGTCAATTTGATCAAATTATAGCGAGAACATGCAGAAGGTTCTGTAGTGTATTTAAGTGTATGAATGATAAGATAACGAACTGAATGTAAAAAGAATGATTAATATACAGGGTATTCCAAACTCGATGGCCTATTGGACGTTTCTGGAGATCTTAAATATAAATACTCGAAATTTTGTATCCTACGATAAGAGACTGCGATGTAAGGTAAACCACCCAGTCTTCGACACCTAGCCAGTCATCGACACTTTCAAATTCATTCTACTAAAATAAGAAAAGTTTTACTTCAAAGTATATGTTCTGCAAATAGTTGGATTCCTTGATATATGTGGCAACTGAACACCACATTTTGTGCCATTCTTAGCCGCCATTCCATCATAGTATGTGGATGAAGTCAACAGGTGCATCATTTGATTATAATTGTGCCCATTGTTAGAGATATTCTTAAGGTAAGGATATAAAAAAATATTTATTATAACCTTTATTTCGTATGAACTATACATTTCCTTTATTTCTACCCAATCAATATGCTGATAAGGGAGAAATATCAAATCTAACGTAACCAATAAATGTTTTTACTGAAAAAAACCCAAGTGTCAATTACTGGTAAACGAAAAATCATGTTGAACCAGTTATTGACACATGTGTCAAACACTAGAATACCAATATTTTTGGGGTTGTGAGTTGCTTGTAGATCTCCGTCAAAAGGTGGTTTTAATATATAATTTTCATTTTCTAAAACCTACAATGTCCAGTTATCGACAGTAGTGTCAATTACTGGACAATAACATGTCAATAATTGGGTTGAACACTTTTCATGGGGCATACCCCAAAAAAAAAACCGGAGCAAATGGCTGCAGCTCTTGGAGCTCTCGAGAGGGGAATACATGTTTCTGCTGCAGCTAAAGAGTTTAATGTACCAAGAATAACACTTCTTTATAAATGGAAAGAAAAGAGTCCAAGAGAATGCTCAATGGGACCATCAACTACTTTAACCGCAATGGAGGAAAATATTCTAGTACAGTGGATAATCGCGATTTCGAAACTTCATTATCCAATAACAAAAGACCAGACAGTGTGGAGTATATCATAAAAGAATCAAACAGGAAAATCTATACCCTTGGACGTTCCGCCCCCCTTTAAAAGAGCGTTATTTTGGCCTGAACCTGAAGAATCTACAAGGAAGAGGAGATGCAAAAGAAAAAACACCTTCTGAAATAACATCTGATGCTTGGCAGAAATATCATTCTAGAAAAGAAAATGAGAAGAAAAAAAAGCAAGAGGAAAAAGAACAGAAAGCTAGGGTAAGAGCGGAGAAGCAAGCGGAAAAAGGAAAGGCGAAAATTGACTCGGAAATTGGAAGAAGACAGTTTGGATGATGTGACTATATCAGAAGAAAAAGAATATTGCGAGCTTGACGGAATGAACAATGTGTCCGCTGGAGACTATGTCTTAGTGAAATTCTTTGGAGGAAAAAGAAAAACAACTCAATATCGTTATGTTTGTGTTGTTCAAAATGTACTACATAAAGAAAATGAGATTGAAGTTATGTCAATGAAAGTATCCAATACTGAAAAAGATGTTTTCAGAGTAGATGAAAGTGATGTGTCATTGGTGGAAATGTCGGCGATAATTGGAAAATTGCCATCACCTGAAATCCTTGTAGTTGGAGACAGGGTGAAATATCAATTCCCAAAACCAGTTGACGTCTTTGAGAGCAAGTAGGGATTCTTTTCATTTTATTATGACCTGACCTCAATTCCTACTTACTTTTTTATTATATTCTTGCTTACTTAAGGAAGTTTAATCTCAATCAATTGTTTATTTTTCACACTACTCAAGTGGAATTCATATATTCATATATGTACAAGTATTGAAATGAATAAATTTTTATACTGTCAAACACTGGGTGTCAATTACTGGGTAGCCTCGAAACTTGTTCTGTCAATAACTGGTACAAAAAAATACTTTATAATACTTTAATTTTTTTACAAATATAATTTTATGATTCCCAGCCATTTTCATTAGTAGAAGTGGAGAAGGACAAGTTAAGACATCATCTGGAATAAACAGAACAAAATTATGACTTTTTTTTATCCTGTCATAAAAAAAAATGAATTTTTTGTTCTAGAGGTGTCAATTATTGGGTGGTTTACGCTCTTAAAAATATTTTCACGGTTGCAGTGTTACCACATGTACTTGTAACTAATATCAACTTTCGAATATCAAATAGAACACCCAGTATTTCATTCTGTTTTTGGATTCAACTGACAAATACAAATAACTTTTACCGAACATGTCGTATACCTATCTCTACCGTTTATTGAATATTGATTATTTTTTAATTGTTTTGCTACCAAAATGGGACCAACTTGAATTCAAATACCTCCTTATCTGTCCACACAAGACTCAAATTCATATTTCACCCAGAAAATATTGAGTAATTTCAGTAACATCGAATGATTTGATTTTATACAGGGTGTCTGAAAAAACATATTCTTTTAGGTGATTAGGAAACACGCCCATAAGTCATTTCATTTAAATCGGACACCCTGTATATTATGCCATTTTCGGATTCTACTAAAAATACCAAAAAAAAATTGACAAGCATTGATTTTCATGGTGTTTCTGTCAAAATGGATAATAATACATATTCAAATGCGGATATTTTAAATTTTTATAGAAACTTGCTTTTATTTCGGAAACCAAATTATTTAGGTATAGGAACATGATACATTATTTGGAAGGAACTTCAATTATCTTTCAGGTTATTCGATAATATAAAGAGTGTTCCATTTAAAAAAAGGTTTTTATTTAAAATAATGCACTTTTCACCATTTTTGTATCTATCGGAAAAATAACAGATTTTGAACGACCCTGTATTTTGGAGAACGAATTCCCTTTGACAAATCACAGTTTGCTCAGCCTGAACCTTCAAAAGAGTAAATTTATAACTTTCAGTCTAAATAGCATAGATCAACCTAGGAAAAATCATCTAAGCATCCATGAACTTTCTTGTGAAACTCCTAATTGCAGTTGCCCTGTAATAGTGAAAACTGACAAAATCAAATATTTAGGTATACTAGTTGATCAATATCTGAGATGGGATGAACATGCTACTTACATTGCGAAAAAACTCAGACAAATGATGCATAAATTTTATTTACTGCGAGACATTCTGAACCGAAAAAATATGCTATTAATTTATCATTCATTGGCAGAATCCCTCTCAAGATATTGTATAACAATATGGGGAGGACTTAGCAATACTGCACAAAAAATTTACAAGTTACACAGAATACTCTCATTAAAATATGTATGAAGAAAACCAGACTCTTTTCAACAACTTTATTATACGAAGAAGCAGATATATTCAATATAAAAAAACTATTCATTTACCATTCTCTACTACACATGCACTCAAAAATAGAACCAAAAATTAACACTGATAAACAGCACCAAACCCGATCAATCACAAACCTTCCTATAGATATACCTCTGTTTTCGAAAAGCCATGCACAAAAATTTATTTTTTTCATTGGCCCAAAATTGTATAACTTAATGCCAATCGAAGTAAAAAATATTAAAAGTAGATTTATTTTCAAGAGAGAAATTAAAAAAACTCATAAATGCAAACAATATCAATTTAGAAAAAATTGTATAATGTCACCTATTGATCCAATAAATTGAGCTGACACACGAATTAAATCAACTCAACATTCGATGTGTTTTCCTTCGATTGATACTGGAGAACATAACACAGGCACAGTAGTGCTTAGATGATTTCCTATCAATCCAGGGATACAATGTTATGATTATATTGATTTTTATTATTGTTGTTACTTGATACTGTATTTTTTTTTTCCATAAGAGGTAATATTGTAATCTATATGTGTACTTTGAAGCATCAGAATAAAGAATCTAATCTAAAGAAAAAAAAAACATAACTAATGCACAGAACATTGGTAAACTACGTCCAAAATTTCAGCTTTGTACGAGTTAAACATTAAATTGAAGCTATGTTTTGCACAAAAAATAAGGAAACCAATGAATTTCTCGAAAACCCCTTGAGATAGGTATAGGAAAGTATCATACAAAAATGATCGTAAAGCAATAGCAAAGCAAAAATGCGATAATATACAGGGTGTCTCATTTAAAATATCAAAGTTGTTGCTACTTTTCAATATAAGCGGCAACGCCGCAGCCTGAAAATTTTAAATCGATAGATTTTCAAAATTATCCTGTTTCCCGTTCTCCAGAAACGTCTAATAGGCCATTGAGTTTGTGACACCCTGTATATACCAAGCGACTTGACACTAAGCCCATCTGTTAGAGTTGCATTGGAAGATATTATGATATGCTATTATTTCTCAGAATTAAGCAAAAGCTTGTTAGAGCCTAACCATTACCTGTTAATTCCAAAGTGTGTTAAAGTTGATCGATAAAAATTTTGTCATCGGCAAAAAAATACTATTTTTGGGCAAAATATGATAATAAAGGTCATTTATGTATACAAATGAAGTCGGTCCCCAACGTAGTCAAACGCATTTGTGAGGTCACAGAGCGTTAGAAACGAATGTTCTCCCAATTCTAAGCCTTCAACTACACTAGAGATGACATTTGTAATAGCTTCAGTTGTTGATCGATTCGACCCGAATCCAAATTGTCCAGGAAAAAGCAGATACTTTGCTTCTATATAGATATGAAATTAATCTTTTTTTGAATAGATATTCTATAATTTTAGTTGTAACAGGAGTTATTGAAATTTAAAGTTTTCTACTTTATGTAAATCACATTTTTTAGTAAAGGCAAAATCACTGCAATTTTTAGCACACCTGGGAAAATACCCAGAGAGAAACATTCTTTAATTAATAATGATGTATACTAAATTATCATAATTTGTGAAAAACGGAAGCATACGGGTAAATTCAGATACACTGTATACAGTGAGGTTGGCATGCATATTCGTTAAAGTATTCAGCCAGAAAGAGAAAAATTGCTCGGGCAGGTCAATTTCAGTATTTAAACGTGCACGTTTTGACTATAATTATTTTGGATGACTTCATAATTGTGTCAGTTAGGACATCATCGACATTTTTTTTGAATTAGCAACCGTCGTATTTGAAAGTGTCATTTGAAAGAGGACACAATCTGCACACAATACGTTGAATTTCATGGCATGGTACAGAAGGAAATTACCGACAAGGAATCAATGGAATGTCAAAAGCACGCACTACTTATGATATGACCCTGGTAGATACATTTTTTGTTACGTTTGACCGTACCTACCTTTTCTTCTGCTTTTTGTAACTTAGCAACGTGGACCTGGCTGTTATTATTTCATTGTTGAAGTTTTACCAAAGTATTGTCAAAGTGTACTTAAATTTCTGATTAAATGGTTCGTTTAAGTGAGTCTCAAAGAATTGAAAAATTGATGATGATTGGCTGTGGAGATCGGTCTACCATATCCGGCTAGATCCTCAGACCTTACCCTGTCAGATTTTTTATGGGGCTATTTCAAATCCAAAGTTTATTTCAATAGACCGACCAATGTTGAAGAATTGAAGTACAGAATTAGTGACGAAATTAGAAGAATTTGACACCAAACAATAACAAACGTTTTGCGAGATTTTCAGTATCGCCTTGGATATTGTCAAAAAGTAATTGGCGGACAATTTGCACACCTAATTTGATCATTTTGAGCATCGTATTTTTTTATTTCATTAAATCAGTGGTTATCAGTAGTTGAGACTATTTTTTTAACCGACGAAACCAAAAAGGAGGAGGTTCTCTAGTCGACCCATATATTTTGTTTCCATCATTTTTTTATGTATGATCACGCATAACTTTTTACTGAGGCACCCGATTCCGATAATTATTTTTTCAGTGGATAGGGTGTACTTCGAAGGTGGTCCCATTTGAATTTAAAAGATGAAATCCACCCCTAAGGGTAGCAACATGAAGGATATTGATCACTCACCCTCTGAATTCTGGTCCGTTAACCGATTCTATCAGGCATGACTTTGTACTGGGTTCTTCGATTTGGATGATTCTTTTTTTAATAGATAGGGTATACCTTATATTTAGATTTCGAATGGAATTATATACCCTTACGGGTAGAAAAATAGGGGATAATTGATTTTTCACTTATGAACATTGGCACACACATACGTAGTTGACAATGACATATCGCTACTGACATTATTTCTGTTCCACATCCGTCAAAACCATTATATTCTATGAGAGTATGGAATGATATACAAAGTAATGAAATAAACTAACCAGAACAACAAAAATAATTTATATTACAACAAATAGTAAAAGTAGATAATCATATTATTTAACTGGTAATAGTTGAAGTAAGGTGGGTAAGTAAGTATTTTGGAAGTAATCAAAAAACAAGTAGGTAGTAATTAGTATATTTTAGCCATAAAAATTGAAAAATAAAAACTTTTTAACAAAAAATTAAACCGACGAAATACGGAACTGAAAAGTAAAAAATAAAATAAACCTTCTTAGTCTCAGTAACTAAGCTCCTAAACTAATGTAAGTAACTAATTTTGAGTCGGCGCCAAACAAACAATCAACGAACATCATTAAATTACTTCAAAAAAATTATCAGAATGTCACCGCTCAATCCGCCATCATTTTACGCCTTACCTAATTCATTTGCTTGTTTGTTTGGCGCCGACTCAAAATTAGTTACTTACATTAGTTTAGGAGCTCAGTTACTGAGACTAAGAAGGTTTATTTTATTTTTTACTTTTCAGTTCCGTATTTCGTCGGTTTAATTTTTTGTTAAAAAGTTTTTATCCTTGTGTACCATGCCATGTAATAAAATCAATGTATTGTATGCACATATGACACTTTGAAATACGAGAATTGTTATTTAAAAAAAAATTACGTCATAACGGCCACAATGATGTCGAAATGTGCACGTTTAGATACTGAAATTGATCTGTGCGAGCGATTTTTCTCCTCTGGCCCTATAAAGACTTCAGCGAATTTATTCCAACCTTTACTTGCCCACTGTATAAGCTGTTAGATAAGACCATAATGCAACGACATGCATAACCAGTTCACAAAGCAAACAAATGCAACGCCAGGTGAAAGGGATGATGATTTACTCATGCCTGACCTATACAGAATCTTTCCCAAGGAAATGACCGCTTCGACTTATAGATAATGAGAAAACGAATTATCTAAACCATCTAATGGAAAGAACCATCTAATTGTTTCACTTTCTCTTCCGCAATCCCATCCGTTACTCTTAAGAACCAGAACAAATCGAACAGGCCGTGGAATAACAACAGACAATCGTGTTACGTAACGACCTACTAGATTAATGTCGTTGTTTTATTTCGCTATGGTGTCCTTGTGTGTTGACACGGTTTTTCTGGTCAGTTGAAGCTAAGATTAAATAGAAATGCGTGATAATTTATATGGTTTTTATGAGTTACGATCATTTACATAACTTTTTGCTCCACCACCGTTTGAGGTTTGAGTAATAGTTTTTCTTTGATTATGAAATACTGTAATCTCGAATGGCGCGGCGTACCTAGACTTGGCCAGGTAACCACAAAACCTTTTATTAAACAATTGAGGCTCATACCTATGTTTTTCTTTAGTAGGTGGAGAAAATCATTTGTGGGCATCCCTTGGGGAGTCCTTGGAACCTTTGCCTTAGGCTCACCCACCAAAATCCCCCGTAGACTGGCCTGATCGATCCGAAATAGAAAATTAAAGGGTTGATAGTTATTTATGGGGGTAAAATCAGGGTTGAAAAAAATCATATTTTTTTAAAACATAAAAAAAATACGATTTTTTTTGTATTTTTTATTGATTTTTTCCTTTAAATAGTGTAACAATGTCAACTCTTCATAGAAGTGGAAGGAAAAAAAGCCCTATCGGGATACATTTTATAGAAAAATCTAATAAAACTGAAGGAAAATCTGGAAATAGAGCTATATGCAAAAAATGTAGACATGAAATGCAAGGTCTTGTCGAACGGATGAAGGTTCACTGGCAAATGTGTAGTGAAACAAATACAGAAATAGAAAAAGTCAATGAATCAGTTGTAAGTACACAAATAGCATATAATAATAATAAGTAAATAAGTTTGTTTCTTTACATTTTATTTTTATTATAATTATCCAAAGATATACAGAATACAGGGTGATTTCTAAGTTGATGTTTTTTGTTAACCCAACATAGAATTCAAAAAAATAAGCCAATTTGCCAAATAAACTTATGTCCGGAAATAATAATAATGATAATAATAATAAAGGGTCTTTATTTTCATTGTCAGTTAGTACATATCAGTAAGTACGGAACTAAGTCACAAGGACAATGAAAAATGCCGAAGATAAGCGACATACGTTTCTGTAGCAACAGAAAGTAATTGCTGTTTTTCATTTAAAGCAGTATGCGTCGTTTCTGAGATACAGGGTGTTGCATTTAAAATTTTATTTTCGTTTTTTTTTAAATAACTTTTACTAAAGATAAAAATTTCGCTTTTTACTTCAACTTTAAATTCAAATATTGCACTTCTGGCGGAATGCGCCAAAAACTTACAGGAACCAAGTACTTCAAAACATTTACAGTCACTTTCCACTCCAGATTGTAGGAAAAGAAAAGCAGTGTCAGAAACAAGGTCAGCAAGTTTTAGTTCTGGATCTTTGTCATCTTTTGTCGTACGCACTAGCAAATCTACTAAAGACGAAATTGACAAACATATTGCCAGAGCCCTCTACACTACAAACAGCAGTTTTAACTTTTTTTTTTTTTTTATGTTCTGGTTCCCACGAAAAGGGATACCTGTAATTTGGGCTTTGTCATCTTTTGTCGTACAAACTACCGGAGGTTGTATGCCTCGGGGAACACCTCCCTAGGCAATGAGTTCCAAAGCCTCGCTGTTCGTTGGATGAACGAGTCTTTGGAAAGTGATGTTCTGCAGGTCTCCAAAGTGACCACGAAGGGGTGTGATGACTAAACTTGACGGGTTAGTCTCGAAGAGACTGCCAAAGCAGGAACGATTGTTGATATTTCAGAAGAGCATCGCCCATGAAAATATCTATAAAATAGAGCCAAATCGCCAACTTTTCTACGATGTTCCAGACAAGTGAGCGAGTTTGTAAGCGAGGCATCACCGACGAGACGAATTGCCCTATGTTATACAGAATCCAATAGCCTCAGGATATGTTTAGGTGCCGCGCTCCAAATATGGGAACAGTATTCCAGGACAGGTCGGATCTGTGCCTTATCTGTGCCTAATAGCTCTTGGCACGAAACAAAAAACCAAGTTTTTGGGATGCACTTTTGGCAATGGACCTCACGTGATTTTCCCAGGAAAGGTTATTGCTGATAGTAATACCAAGCATCGATATGGATGACTTCGGTGGTATGGTTACTCCTGACAAAGTTATGTTAGGCACAGTGAGATCGGCTTTTCTAGAGAAAAGACATGCTTGTGTTTTGTTTGCATTGAATTCTACCAAGTTATTAGATCCCCACTCGAGAATTGTTGCTAAGTCCATATTTATATTATTAACATTTCTTCCTCGTTCATTTCTGGTTTCACGGGCTGATATAGGGGCCCTGGAAGAGAAAGCGGTATGGAGGGTACTATCATCGGCAAAGCTGTGTACTGGACATGAAGTTGCTTTCAACAGGTCGTTGATGTGAAGTAGAAATAGTGTTGGTGCGAGAATAGATCCTTGCGGAACACCAGCATTTATGAGTAGAGTGTCAGATGAAACTCCATCGACCACTACATGGAGAGAAAACTAGCAAGCAGAGAACACAGCTGAGGGGGCAAGCCATAAGACGGAAGCTTGGCGAGGAGTCCCTGGTGCCAAACTCGATCGAACGCCTTGGAGATATCTAATGCCACAGCTAAAGTTTCTCCATACTTTTCAATAGATAGCTGCCATATATGTGAGACGTAAGCGAGCAGGTCACCAGTTGATCTCTGATGGCGGAAGCCATATTGCCTATCGTTGACAATTCCTGAGTCTTCCAGATATTTCATGAGCTCGATGTTGATGGCTTTTTCCATGACCTTTGAAATAATAGATAGCAGTGCGATAGGTCTGTAGTTGCTAGGTAGGGCCTTTTTGCCTTTTTTAGGGACTGGCTGTACTCTTGCAATTTTCCAATTGGACGGAAATACCCCCAAATTGTAAGAGTGGTTGAACAACTTGCAAAGAACAGGTGTTAGTTCGGGGGCACATTTCTTGAGAACAATCGGCGGGATTCCGTAAGATCCACAGGCTTTGTTGGTGTTGAGACCCAGCAAAATCTTTCTGATAGTACGTTGGCGAAAGGTGATCTCGGGCATGTGACTGTGAATAGGTGTAATGTTCGGGGGTTGTTTTCCCGATGAATCCAGAGTGGAATTTCCAGCAAATAGGTGCGCAAAGATATTGGCTTTTTCCTGGGCAGTCGTTGCTTGTGTTCCATCTTCTTTGGTTAGAGGAGGAAATGAGCTGGAAGTGAAGTTTCTTCCCACAGCTGTGGCGAAAGACCAAAATGAACGGGATCCGTTAGGACATTCAGCATGTTTTGATCTTATTTTGGCATTGTGGGCATCTTTTGAGCATTCTATTGTCTCTTTGCATATGCCTCTAGCCTCGACATATGCTGCTCTGGTCTCAGGGCCCGGAGTTTTTAGCCATCGATGGTATGCTGCCTGTTTGGAAGCCACAGCTCTAGAGCAGTTTCTGTTAAACCAGGTCTTATCGGATGATGTTCTTCTTTCGGTATTCGGTATGTAGGTTTGCATCCCCAACATGATGATTTCAGAAATTGTCTCAGCACATCGTGTTGGATCTACTGAAGAGAAACAAACTCTCTTCCATGGAAACGCTGAGAAAAACATACGAAGACCTTCCCAGTCGGCCGAATTGTAATGCCACATGAGACGGGGTGGTATTGTGCAGCTCGATGGTAAATGGAAAGAGCATGTTGTGGAGATGAGGGTGTGATCAGAGTTTCCAAGTGGGGCACAAACTTCTATTCTATACGGGTCAGGATTGGTGGTGAGGAAAAAATCTAGTGTATTGGCAGACTGGTTGTTGACATCGGGGATGCGGGTTGGTAGCTCGACCAGTTGTTCTAGACCATGAGTGATGGCGAAGGCCTCGGCTTGACGACCCGCATCATCTGTTTTGTTAGAGAATTTGAGCCAGGCAGCGTTATGTACATTAAAGTCTCCCATGATTATGGTTTCAGCTGTTGGATGGTTCTCCTGAATGTAGTCCAGTTTCAGTGATAAAAACTCAAAGAGGTCGTTATATGAAGGTTCATTAGGTGATAGGTAAAGGCAGCAGAGGAACTTAGTCATTTTGGTATCAGATAGCTTGAACCACATCACATCAAAGTCTTTCGGTTCCAAACTCTCTTCACGCTGGCATGAAAGGTTAGCCTTAGCGTAAAGGCAGACTCCACCTTTGAACCTGAATCGAGAATGGAGTTCGTAACCAGGACAAAGCATATGGACCTTGTTGGAGTCCGCGGATGTTGCAAAAATTAATCTTTAATGTTGAGTCCCCTCGAGTACCTCTCGCCCGGAAATCCGAATGGAGAGGTATTTTGCTTCCGGAGTGTTTTACTCTAGGAGACTTCATCATTATGGTGTAACCGAAAGTAAGAAAAGATACAGCTCTTTTACGGCCTGGATACATACGACCCTCTCGATATGATGTTGATGAAATGTATAAAGAAGAAAAACTCAAATGCTTTGAAAACTTGTCGGTGACATTTGTGTGCCTGTCACTTGACGGATGGTCTAATGTGCATAATGAACCGATAATCTGTGCAACTCTAGATACTTCTAGGAATCCACATACTTCTGTATATCCAACATAAATTGCAACAGCATTCATAAATAAGCTTAAAACCGAATATGACTGAATAGTTTTGTCACAGATAATGCAGCTAATATGGCTGCAATGCGACATCAAATAAAAATATCTACTACTGAATTTAACCTTCTTACATATGGTTGTGCTGCACATATTTTTAATTTGGAAATCGCTTATATTGAAGAACATGTTGTTTACATTTCCCTTCACTTCCGAAAGAACCATTTCCCCTCTGCATCATATGCCAAAGAAAGAGGCAAAAAACTAGTTTTGCCAAATGATGTCAGTTGGAATTCGCTTGCCAACTGTTTCGTTGAGTCATGGCCCATACTTTTCAAAATTGCTGAGGAGAACAAAAACTAAATTGACAATATTATAAGAGGAGAAGTTTCAAACATTCACTTAAAAAGATTAGTCGAAGATTACCTAACAATACTTAAGCCTATCTCTAACGCAATAGATAGACTACAAAGAAACAGTGTCAGTCTTTCAAATGTTTAAAATATTAGAAACCCATTTTGACAAAAATGACACAACTTCAAAACATCTGAAAAAATTTAAGAGGCGTTAAGAACAGTGTATAACCCCATATAATTTGTTGGCATATCTTCTTGACCAAAAAAAAACCAGCAAACACTAACAGAGACTAAAAAAAATTTGGCTTCAAGAGCATTATATCCAAGTTTCTTGCCAGAGCAGAACCTTTCACTGATATTATGTTCCATGATGATATTCTTCAATATATAAAACACATAGGTTGGTGGAAGTCACAAAAAAATATACCCATTATTCAAAAAGAGTTCTTCATAATTAGACAATTATTTTGTGCTGCTGCTTCATCCGCATCAGTCGAGAGAATTTTCTCAACATTTGGTTTAGTCCATTCTAAATTCAGAAATCGATTAGGAACGGAATTTGTACAAGCACTACAATTAATTAAAATAAACATTATTTAGATACAGTAGTATAATTTTGTTGATATAATAAACCAATAATTAAAACTCAAAGTTTTTATTTTCTCTTAATTATAACTTATCAGAAATTTTGATTTAAATTGATTCAAATCGTTTCAACCCTGGGTAAAATAGGTTTTTATGAAGTAATATTAACACGCCTAGGTCCATAAAAGCGAGTTAGGCCTTAAATACCTACATTTTATGCACGACCGGTATATTCGATATTTCATTGTAAGTGCCTTTTTACCTTTCAAGCACTATCGAAATACATCACGGTTGCAGTGAGGCTGTATATTCGGATTATATCGGAAACACAATGAATCGATAAGTAATGACATCAACGTCAACATGGCAACTCAGTCAATTTTTCGAAATAGGAATAAATAGGCTAGTAGCCATATTTGCTGTAAATTTATGTTATCACAGATAATTTAGTGATTTCGAAATGGATAATAATGGCGAAGAAAGTGTAAATTGTACTCCACGAGAAAGCAGTGAAGCAGCTAACGATGCGAAATTGAATTTGTTGCCTAGTAAATCGATTTTTTTACGACAAAGTGTATGACGAATTTGTGAGCAGCAGCAACGAACATAATGTGAAAAATAAAACTACACTAAGATTGTACTTCTTGCCTATTTTATGGAGAAATCAAAGGCCTCGCAAGCCCTCTTCCATGTGGTCATATTATTTCATATTGAAAGCTACTATAAATGTACATGATAATAGCGATATCAGTAGATCATTTATTTAACTTCAAATATTGATAGTAAGGATAGCATATGTGAAGCCAAAACAATTATTAAACATCGATTTTCAACATCGGGTGCTAAAAGTGAATGCGCATGCGCCAAGAAATATACACTTTTTTGCCAAAGGCGCGATTTTGTTCGTCCATCTCGTTCTAGTAGTCATAATTTCGTGTGAAAAAATGTTGGAGTATGACAAAGCTTACTGTATTTGTTGCAAATTATCATTATGGTAACATAACCACAAAATTGTGACATTTCATTTCACGTAGAGTTTGGTATTCTGGTCGAAATGTCAAATAAATCATCTAACCTTGAATATTTATGTCATGAGTCGTAATTCAGAAGTTGCTCATGTGCAGTAGTTTTCACGCGCCTGCAAGAAAAAGGACAGACTGATTTTCGTGACTTCACTTTGTTAACGGCGTCTTATGGAGTATTATTCATATTGGTAGTTAATGTAGTAGATTCGCAATATTGATAGTTTTTAAAAAACGCAAATCTGATGGTTATAAACCAAAGAAATCGTAGATTCTGGGCAGAGAAGAAATTGATTTATTTTTGAGGGAATCTCCCGAGACGATGCGTATCTTAAGATGAAAGTAAGTTCCAAATTCATGTTTTTTTAATGTTAGGGAGTACCTATATTAGTCCAAGAATTTGTTGCAGGTAGCACTATTTTTTGTATTTGCAGAACATGTCGCCCCGAGAAATTGGCAAATATCACAGTGGATGACATTCCAAAAACAACTTCTGAAGCTCTAGATAGGCTTTTTGTTCTTTTTGTTTTTCCAACTCTTACAAGTTTTCATTTATAGTTCCTGTCACTAAATCTTGGACAACATCAACATTATTGGGGAAACTTTCTGATGTTATACAACATCACATTTTTTGTAGCTCTAAGTACTTTAATGCTCATGAAATTCATTAATAAAAGTGTCTTCGAAAATAACTGGATGAAACTTAGATTATTCATTTCTTGCTGCATAATGGTTAATCATTTGTGTCAACTTCTTGTTTTCCTCACTCGATATTTTGTTGGCTTCTCTGGCTTCATTGGATGCTTTTTTGAGTTTTGGTACAAGCTTAAATGCTCTTTTCTTAAACTTGATTACTATGCCTTCTGAAGCTGTGAACGCAGCACAAAATTCATGAAATACATTGGCACATCTATCATAAATAGCCATTGTCGTTGCTCTCCTTAACATTTTTCGAACGTTTACACCAAAGGTATGAACTCATTTTAACTAATTCCGCTGGACTATGATGAAATTATGCTTCAATTCACTGGGCTATGTGGAAAGTTGGCATTTCATTGTTAGTTTTCTGTCACTATTTTTCTGTGTTTTTTGTCTCAAGGTGCTTCTATCCAACACCACCATGATGTCTCCGAAAAACTCATTAAATATATCTTATTAGGAGAATTCAACTTGATTTCCTCCAACCTTTATCAGAATCATTCGTCTTAGAAGTTACCGTATCTCAATACATCAGGGTTGTTAATGGCTGTAAATCTCACGAATGAGTATGTTACTATTGATCCTTGCCTCTCAGATCATTATATTCAAAAATCACCACTGCTGGCGTGGAAAAACCCAAGTTTGTACTGGTACTATAATTATCAAACGGGGCCTGATAAAGTTTAAATTCTTACTGAACAACGTATTTTAGATTACGTTAAACTTTTGACGGAAAAGGAAATCCTGTCAAATGGTTCAACGATCACAGGAAAATTAGAAATACTCTTCAAAGATTGAAATAATTCGCGACTTTATAGATAACAGTACAAATGAATGAATGAAAATTACCAAATACCATTGAAACGCCAGCGAAAATATTTCAATGCTTCTTCAAATAATCCCACAGATAAAATAAGGGACAGCTGGAGAGAAACAACAACACCAGTAGTAACTCATCAGTAACTTTATCAGATGATCATTTCAACAACTTTTCTTTCAAGTAGCGGTTATAATCATCAGACAATTGCCTCATGATAATAGTTATGATGGATCAATTCACGATCCTTTGAAGCCTAAAAGGCCAGGTTCATCATTCTTTGAACCTATATTCCCTCAAGAATATCGCTATCAACCAGAATTCGTACTTCTTCCACAATTATTTTAATAGCAAAATTATTAAAGAAACTTTGTCTCTACTAATTGATCTTCTCACTTAGATTATGTCGATTTTATTCTTTCGTTACTATTGTGAACAAGGTAAACCAGCCTAAATGAGAGTAACATTGTTCTTTCCCTTTCTTCTGAGCTTTTCTCCGAAGATTAATTCTTCATTTTAGGTAATCTTTTAAATTTTGTTTTTTACAAGCTTTTATTTAGTTTAACCTGTCTGTCTGTTTGTCTGTAATCAAATCTTGCAAGTTACATTTGACCCACTTCTAGTTGCCCGATTAACGTGAAATTTGGCAGGTGTTCATAGTTCCTGTGACAATCCATTATGGAATTATTGTTAGAGAAAAAAGCAAAATGGCGGCTCTAAGATGGCCGGCGAAATTTGTGTTTATGGTCTGATTCGACTAAAAATTGGTATGTGGGGGTTTTCGGAGTCGAGGATTATGAATTTTTTGTCAAAATTCGCAAAGTAAAAATGGCGGCCTTAGGATGGCCGACGATCTCTGTGATTATGGTCCGATTCTATTCAAAATTGGTATGTGGGAGTTTTCGGGGTCAAAGATTATGAATTTTCATTCAAAATTTACAAATTCAAGATGGCGGACGAGTTTTGTGATTATGGTCCGATTCGATTCAAAATTAGAATGTGGCGGTTTTCGGAGTCGAACATTATGAATTTTTTGCCAAGATTTATGAAATCAAAATGGCGGCTCCAAGATGGCGGACGATATATGTGATTAAGGTCCGATTCTATTCCAAATTAGTATGTAGAGGTTTTCGGGGTCGGAGATTATGAATTTATTGTCAAAATTCATAAATTCAAGATGGCGGCTCCAAGATGGTCGACAAGTTTTGTGATAATGGACCGTTTCTATTCAAAATTGGTATGTCGGGGTTTTTGGGGTCGGAGATTATGAATTTAGTCGAAGATTATCCAGGGTGGCTGACGAGTTTATCTTCAGATGGTCTCCTCATTGAAGAACTAGATGGCTCAGAACTTATAGAAAAAAAGCCTCATAATGACGATGCATTAACAAAAATGCATAGATTAAGGCGTACTTACTAAAAAGCACAAAACAAAATAATAAAAAAAAACTTTTTTAAAACAAGCTTTTATTCAAAGGCACCAAGAAGTAAAAAATAATTGCTTTGGATGTGCGACGTTAGGTTATTCCGTGAGTTATATATTCAAAAGCTTGTTGCTTTTGTATTCGAACTGAAAACTTTACGCGACAAGCTCTTGAATCTATAACTCACGGAATAACCTACGTCGCACATCCAAAGCAATTATTTTTTACTTCTTAGCGCATTTGAATATTATTTTTTCAATTATCATTTCATTTATATACATCGTTTCAAGAATTCCATTTCAAACGTCTTGGTTTTATTTACTTCAGAGTCCTGAAGATGGAACAATAAAGTTTCGAAACGTCGAAAATTTAGTTGTCTTCTTCATCATTCCGACCCAATTCCTTCAACACTCGAAATCATATCAGCGGTCGCTATCCTACTAAGATTGTATACAGAGTGGTCCAACAAAAAGTATGCACCTAGCTTTTCTCCTTTGTTTAGAATTGAAAGCAAAAATGCTCGGACACGTGGAGTTTGCTTTTGAGGGGGACACATTTTAGACATATTTTTCAACCTGTGCCTTTAACGCCCTAGCGAGGGGGCGTCACAACCCTAAAATTTTAAATGGAAAGTGGGGTCGAGTGATATATCATTTGAACGGGCACAAAATTATCTTTCTAATGATACCCTATTTATTGAAATTTATTCGAACAGTTAATGCGAAAACGGCTTTAAGAACATTTACCCGATAATTTAGATATTAATGAAACATACAAATAAGTTTTGGTTATTAGGAATCAGAATAACTACAATCATTTCTAAATTACTTCATTTTACCGAAAGCAACATTTCAATGTAATTTTTTTTCATCACAAAAAATCCCCATTTATCGTTTGCGTTTTTTTGTCGAAAAAAACTGCAAATAAATGTAGGAAAAGAATTTAGGCAAACTTTTATTTTAGTCCCTTCATTGATTCAGTCTGGTCGCTTTTGAAGTTATTTTAATTTCACTGTACAAAATGGTTTATTCCATTCCAGAACGAGTTGAAATTGTTAAACTTTATTTTCAAAATAATAGTTGTGCTAGACTAACTGCTCGCTTGTTTAAGCACAGTCATCCCGATAAAAATGTTAATGATTCGTATGTTGCCAAGTTAGTTAGAAAGTTTGTCGATACCGGATCTGTTTGTAATGTGAAACACCAGCCGCAGAACCCCATCAGAAATGAAGCTGTGGAAGTCGCTGTTTTGGGGCATGTTCAATTGGATCATACTCAAAGTACCCGTCAACTAGCTGAAGCCTCAGGAGTCTCCCGTTCATCCATAATACGGATTTTAAAAGCGTACAAATTTCATCCGTACAAAATTAAATTAGTACAGGAACTAAATGAGGATGATCCTGATCGAAGGCTGCAATTTTGTGAACAAATGAGCCAGCGTTTAATTGAAGATCCGCACTTATTGTTTAACATTTGTTTTACCGATGAGTGTACATTTTATTTGAATGGAGCTGTGAATAGGCATAATTGCCGTTACTGGGATGACAGTAACCCACATTTATTCCGTGAGGTTCATACCCAATACCCTCAAAAAATAAACGTCTGGTGTGGCATATTAGGAAGTCATATCATAGGACCACTTTTCATTCCTGGAAATTTAACTGGTGAAGTCTACCTAAACATGCTTGACGATGCAATTGATCCTTTCATAACACAGATAATAGAAGACGACCAAAATCATGATGCCGATCGGCTTCATTTCCAGTAAGAGAATTTTTAGATAACCGGTTCCCCGGACAGTGGATTGGAAGGAGAGGCCCAATTGAATGGCCTGCCAGGTCACCTGATTTATCGCCTTTGGACTTTTTTCTATGGGGACACTTGAAAAATAAATGTTTTGCTACGAAGCCCGAGTCCATAGAAGATCTTCGCCAACGGATTACAGCACAATGCAGAAGCATAACACCTGATATGCTACAAAATGTTAGAAATAGATTTGAACAAAATCTGTATTATTGTATGGAAGCAAGTGGGTCACATTTTCAACACTTGTTGAAGTAACGTTTTAATAAATCAATTTAACAGCTTGTTTACTTTTTTTACGAAGCACTGTTACAAGTAACAAACATTGAAACGTAAGTACTACTAATTGTAAATGTTTTGATTCTTAATAACCAAAACTTATTTGTATTATTCATTAATACCAAAATTATCGGGTAACTGTTCTTAAAGCCGTTTTCGCATTAACTGTTCGAATAAATTTCAATAAATAGGGTATCATTAGAAAGATAATTTTGTGCCCGTTCAAATGATATATCACTCGACCCCACTTTCCATTTAAAATTTTAGGGTTGTGACACCCCCTCGCTAGGGCGTTAAAGGCACAGGTTGAAAAATATGTCTAAAATGTGTCCCCCTCAAAAGCAAACTCCACGTGTCCGAGCATTTTTGCTTTCAATTCTAAACAAAGGAGAAAAGCTAGGTGCATACTTTTCGTTGGACCACTCTGTATATTGTAAATTATAGGAATGTATGGTGAAAAATAGGTGATAAACTCTTTTGAATCTGAATCTACAAACTACCAATTCAATTCAATTCAAAAAGATTATTATTCTTCTTATTCAAATATAACTCAACTTAAACTACTATTTACAACTTAAAACCATGTACAGATCTTCCCATGCTGCAAGGGGTTGAAGACATCCAGCTTGCTCAACCAGGGATGGTGGGCGAAGGGGGTGTCTCTGCCTGGTGTTGGGCAAATACCAGTTTTGGTTTTCTGGGTAGGGGGGGGGCGGAATTTTACCTCGACTCTTATATAATTTATACGGGTGTTTTCGTGGGTTTGTATTTAACGGTATTGTTTGATATTTTAGGCATTATGGTATGGAGTATTTTAAAGTTTACCGGAAAAGGCTTTCGCAAAAAACCGGTTTTAGAAGTTTGTACACCCTGTGCATTTGTTCCACGGGACAAAAAATTGTTTTATTCAATCCATTACGTTGGATTTTACACGGATTCGTAAAAATAACTTTGAAAAAAAAAATATTCAGCCCGGTGCCTGGATTTGAACTCGGACCACCTAGCATGGTCAGGGGACGTCACAAGACGTCTCCGACGCTATACCAGCTTACAAACTACCGACATCAACAGCTTTTATTTTTTCTTCCAGGTCGAAAACAAAGCGCTTCGACTAAAGGACGGCATCACCATGGCGACGTACGTCGCGGAAGATAACAGCGTCGCCATCGCAGCTCCGGGTCCGGCCGTCCAGATGGCGCTGCAGAGCTATGAGACGGCGGACAGCCGGCTGGCGTGGAACTACTTCGACGAGAGTGGCTACGTGGGCGGCGGGCGGCTGCGTAAGGGCGAGGACCCGTACACGAGGAACCGGTTCAATCAGGAGGCGAGTGACGCGTTGGCGAGCAACCGGGAGATTCCTGATACCAGAAATGCCATGTGAGTTTGCTAGAATTATTTCGCATAAGTGGATTTTCCTGTTATCATGTTTTTTGCGTTTTCCTTGAAAACATTGTGTATTGAAAGTGATCTCTAGAGGCCAATTATTTGGTTTCCATAAAATCTAATCAACTATACAAGGTGCTTCAAAAGTACTTCGACAAATGTCAGGAGGTGATTCCTCACAATATTCTAATATGAATTGTCCACATAAATATATGTCCGGAAACGCTTCATTTCCAAGATACAAGGTGTTGAAGTTCTATTTTCGTTTTTCTTTAAATAACTTTCGAAATACTGACCTTAATTAAACGAAAATTGGTATTGAGAGGTGTTTTGAGGTGTGCAATTCGAACCTGATTATTATTGCTCTTACTCGTAGGGGGCGCCACCTACACGTCTTTTTCTTTTTTGAAGATTCATTACATTTTTGAGCGTACTTCTAGCACATTTTTCAGTAAAAAATCAATTCCTCTATCATATCTACGTAAAGAAGCCACCCTTGTTACAAGTCGCTATAAGCAACCGTTTTCTAGATATTTGGACTTGAAAATTTCAAGTCGATTAATTTGATAATCGATGCGTGTTGGAGTTATTACCATTATCTTGCATTTTTCACAAGAATGCTTAGGAAATGAATTTGACGTTTAAGTAAGTAGTTTTGGTAATTACATATTATGTAACAGTTAAACGTTTTGTTGTTTTGCTGAAGTTTCTGTAAGTTTTAAAACACTAATTTTGAAAAAATGGATTATTTAAACAATAATGCTCATTTAGCGGATGGCAATGCGCGCGAAGCAAGGCGTATTTACCAGGAGCGATTTCCTAATCGAGTACTGCCTTCAGCTCCAACATTTACCAGTCTACACCGTCGTTTGGCAGAAACAGGTAGCTTTAAGAGGGCAGCTGATATTATTGGAAGACCACGAGCAGTCCGAACCCCAGAATTGGAAGAAGCTGTTTTGAACGCTCTCGAGGAGAATCCAGAAACAAGTACAAGAATAATTGCTGAAGCTCTCAATTCTACTCAGTCCACAGTTTGGAGAATTATCCACGATCACCAATTTTATCCATACCATATTCAAAGGGTACAAGCTCTTTTGCCACGAAACTTTTCCCAACGCATTACTATGTGTCAGAGGTTTTTGAGAAAATTGGCTGGAAATCCTCAATTTTTAAGAAATGTACTCTTCACGGACGAGGCAAACTTCTCCCGAAATGCTATCACGAACTTTCATAACAACCATGTTTGGGCTCTGGAAAATCGGCACGCAGTTAGTGAAAGACATTATCAGTATCAATTTTCTGTAAATGTATGGGCGGCAATAATTGATAATTACTTGATAGGTACTTTCTTTCTTCCGTTCCGACTGAATGGCGCAACTAACAGAAACTTTTTAGAAAATGAATTGCCGGGACTACTTCAGAATGTACCATTAGAAATTCGTACCGGCATGTGGTTTATGCATGATGGGGCTCCGGCCCATTTTGGCGTTGTATCCAGGGAATTCCTTAATACTGTCTATCCAAATCGATGGATCAGTAGGGGTGTAGAAGAACCTAACCAGGCGTGGGCACCAAGTCCCCAGATCGAAACACGGTAGATTTTTAATCTTGGGGACATTTGAAGTCACTAGTTTATAAAACTCCAGTAGCGAACGAGGAAGATCTAAGAAACCGAATAGTAGACGCCTGTGAAACAATAAGAAACACACCAATAATTTTTGAGCGGGTACGAGATTCAATGACTAGAAGACTGACTGCCTGTATCTTCGCTGAAGGTGGACACTTTGAACAATTTATTTGAATATAATTTAGTTTCCTTTATAAAATGTTGATATTTGAAATTTTATTAAAACAAATACAGATTTGGCACCCTTGATACAAAAATAACTATTTTAAACCAAAACTACTTACTTAAACGTCTAATTAATTTCCTTCAACACGCATCGATTATCAAATAATCGACTTGAAATTTTCAAGTCCAAATATCTAGAAAACGGTTTCTTATAGCGACTTGTAACAAGGATAGCTTTTTTACGTAGATATGATAGACTCCTCAAAAAACCTCTCAATTCCAATTTTTGTTTAATTAAGGTCATTATTTCGAAAGTTATTTACAAAAACGAAAAAAAAAATACCCTGTATCTTGGAAACGAACCGTTTCCGGACATATATTTATGTGGACAATTCATATTGGAATATTGTGAGGAATCACCTCCTGAAGTTTGTCAAAGTACTTTTGAATCACCCTGTATACATTACATTCTAGAGAACATCCATTGATGTCCTTTACTTATCTACACAGAAAAAAATTACCCGATATTAATGACCAATAGTGATTAAAAAATCCCTGACATCACACTTGAATCCTTATATTAATTTTTGAAACAATACCCAAGAAATACAGTCATGAATATTCAATAATCGTTGGGATAAAGCTCTGGTCATTACTTGATAAAATCGGGGCATGCTGCCGATGTCCTCTACTTCCACAACAGGAAAACGATTTTGCCTTCCCACTAATTCCCATACTTCGTTAGACAACGCCAACGTGGATGTTTACGCTTTCACCCGTGCTAATTTGTTCGTTGTTTAATTAAGACAGTATTGTTTTCAAAATAATATTGGCCATCATTGTGACCTAGTCATTCAGAATAACACGTGAACACTGTTGCCAGGTAGTGTTTCCAAGATTCTCGCACCCACCTATTGCTTTCTGATTGGCTCGTGAATGGAAGATCTTACTTAACAAACAATCAGAAAACAGTACGCGATGTGCACGAGAACTAAATTGAACATTCTTGTCTTTGTCTTTTGCTACTTCTTATAACTGAACATGGAACTGTTCCGTGCGTATTTTGAACAGTGGAAGACAAGATAAATCACTCGTCGCATTTATGAATGAAGCGGTAAATTTCAATTCTGGTTGGATTCTGGAGTCGCCAATCACGAGTCAGGAAAATATACTACATATCTAAAATGAGTAAACGCTGCGAGAGTTTTCGTACTAGATATGTTACAACATAATATAAATATTTTTTTAATAAAATGACATTTAAAAAAAATTATATCGCGATATGAAGGCTCCAAATTGACTTGAAGAGATCTACGATTCTTTTTTTTTAGAATTGCATGATTCATTAGTGGTGAGTTTTGGCTTTAAAATGCAGTCGAATAGTATTACATATCTTCTACTGGGGAATGTTTTGTGATTTGCTCATACTATTGAAATAAAAGACATGGAATCATTCATTGCCAATCCATAAAAAATGATAAAGGATCCATTATATCATCGGCGATGAATTAAATAACGATTTGCCACTAATATAGGGATTAAAACTTCTGATTAGATTCTCAGGATTGAAGAAGTTATATATAATTCATTGCCGATGCTATAATGGATCATTAATAATTTTATATGGATCTTGACATGTTTTTTGGGTAACCTTCCACAGTCTGAAAATGAAAATATAATCAGGAAAATCTATACAAGTGTAGAAAGGGCAAACTAATTAGTTCACCCCGATAAGTTACTGCGTTCACCAAATTATATTTCTTATAGAAAAATGATTCGATTTGTCAGTAACTTCTCGTTCCCTGAATATGCCTATAAAAAAATAGTAAAAATTCAAAAGATACTTCTCTATATAGTTTTTGATTGACGTTTCGTGGACTATATCTGCCCCCGTTCTCAAAATTTCCTAAATCTCCTTTAATTGTTAGAATAATTTGGATTTTTTCTTGCAGAGTCTTTTTCGCTCTATCAAGAAACATTGTTCCTCCACAAAAAACCACATTCATTCAATATTTATATGGATATTAAATAATTCCATGTTTCCTATTTCAAATTCAATAATATGAGCAAATCACCTGTAGCAGGTATGTAAAACTCTTCGACTGCATTTTGAAGCCAAAGCTCATCAATAATGAATCATGCAATTCTGAAAAAAGGAATTGTATATCTCTTTCAATTTGGAGCTTTATCATTTCAAAACTTTGCCATTCTATAAAAAAAACAGTGATGTCATGGCGACTCCAGAATCCAACCAGAATTTAAATTCATTCATACCTAAATGCGACGAGTGATTTCTCTTGTCTTCCACTCTCCAAAATACGCACGGAACAGTTCGTTTTCAGTTGTAAGAACCAGCAAAAGACAATGACCAGAATGTTCAAATTAGTTCTCGTGCAGATCGCGTACTGTTTTCTGATTGGTTGCTAAGTAAGATCTTCCGTTCACCAGCCATCAGAAAACAGTAGCGAAAACGTTCGTTCGTAGGCAGCTGTATAATGGAAAACAACAAGGGCGTGCGAGAATCTTGAGAATACTACCTGGCAATAATGTGCACGTGCTATTCTGAATGAGTAGGTCACAATGATGGCCGATATTATTTCGAAAACAATACAATAATACTGTGCCTTCTGAGTTCTCTTACAACTGGTTTTTTTATAATTGTGATTCGATAAGTGTATGTGTGTGTGTGTTGAAAGCGGCCGGTGCTTCCCAACATTTTTTCGAATTTGACAAAGAACAAAACATGTTTCATTATTTTTTCGGATTTTTAACCACTGTAATCTACACTATTATAAAATCGTAATCATCTGTTTGTTTATTTCTTAGTTTGTTTCTTCGAGCATCCCATAAAAACTACAGAACCGATTTCGATGAATTTTTTTATTGAAAGCTTATGATTAGACTCAAAAACTGGTATGTATTTTATTTTGCTACGATGATGGGAACTGGGACGTGTTAACGCGAAATGGGATAACCGTAAACAGAATAACGGGATAATGGGAAGCTGGCAAGCCACAGGCATGAGCTAGATGGAAGAACACAAAGAAAAACATAGGAAATATACAAATTCTATGAGGACGAAGACGCGGGTACCAGCTAGGTATAGTTCCTTTCCAAAAATTGATTTCAAAATGCAAATCTATTGAAGATGGATGTGGTTTTTATGTTTGCATAAAGAAATAAAATTATGTTCAATAATGAATCATGAAATAATGTTCGACTTCAGAGTCAGCTAAAATCCTTTTTCAGTTGTGAAATCGCGGTATGACTTTGGATTCAAAATACTCGTCTGGTGACTGGAAAAGTTTTTCGAAACTCTTATTTATGAACTGTGGAACGTTTCTAATGTATGACATCTGGTTGGGTTATAGACCTTGAATGAAAAATCCTTTTGAGAACAAATTCCTATGCAAATAAAATAGAGAAGTAAAAAGCCAAAAATGATAAATAAGTTGAACTTCGATTCACGAAGTCTTTCATAATCTAAACCTGTGTTACCTCTAGAAAAAATAATGTTCATCAAGTTTTTATAAAACAACATTATGACTGAGCAAAAAAAAGTTTATCGTTTAGAATAAAATTTGTGGCTAAGCCACATAAAAATAATCCGGGACTGTGATGTATCATTGATAATATATATATATATATATATATATATATATATACTGTTATGTTATGAAATGTTATTAAATAATTAAACTTATAATTATCATTATTATTATTAGTTATTTTTATTAGTATCGTTATTGCTATGTTGTTTTACAATTTTCTTTACCTTTTTCACTACTATAGAACCTTATACTATGCTCTAGTCGATACATGTCTGTGAAGAGAACATTCCTGAAGCAGTTCTGATATCGAAATTCTATATCCAACGATACATCTGACAAAAATCCACGAGTGAACCATATCAAAATTGAAATTTATGGAAAATATTGAATTAAAGCAAGATCAAAGTATAGATAAGTTTTGAACATCCTGTATGACAATTCACATGAACAGAACGAAAGAGTTTGTGTGGAAAAAGTATTGATATAGAATGAAATGTAAGGGCAGAAATTGAAAAAAATATATTTTATATGAATCTGTAATTAGTATGCAAGAGTTAGAATTGAATATCATTCATAAAATCATTAACATTAATTAGAATAGCAAATAATTCGGTAGGAAATGATACAAACTCGGAAATCTGTGAAAAATAAAAATTTTGTGAGTGTTGCCATGGAATGGGATAACAAGTTCTAGAGAAGATTGAAAAAAGTTCGAGAAAGTGAAGCCACGTACTAAATTTGAAAAGAAGCTTTCACCCATAATATAAGAAAACCTGATATAAAATTGCCGAACGAGGAAGATTTTTTGAAAGGCTGATTGGAGGAAGCACATAGTAAATAAAAATTCCACCTACCTGGTCCAGAAAATAAATCCTTGAAAGGAGTGCAGGTGAGCTGTCATTGAGACCCCTGAAATACGTCCATGGGACTGGAAACGTCAACAGAAACGCAGCTACAAGGTATTCAATAACTGAACTCACCTAAGTGCAACTTTTTACATAAAACCAATAACTTTAAGTGTTCTAAACCATTGGTTATTTGTCTTGGGCTGAGTAACCATAAAATTCCACACCCAAAATACTGATTCGTTTCAAAATTTTCTTCATAAAATTTTCATTATCACAAACATCAAACTGCACTATATTTTTTTGACATTGTTTTGCAAGTATAAGGTAGTTATCGCAGAGTAGGGTATATTTAAGTTTTCATCTGAATAAAGTCAACTACTTTGATTATTCTCTGCAAACCTGTGTTTATTTTTCAATTTCTAACTTTACTTTTCTCCACTGAACATCTTTTATGATCGAATCGATAGTGCCATAGCCAATACCGATTACAGGAACTTGCTACTGGGAAGGAATCATACCATTGTTGTATTTTTAGACAATGGTCATACATGTTAATAGGGGCGTACCTGACTGAGCTGGGATAAGGTAAAAGGGTTTGAAAAGGAAAAAGGTAACATTACATAGCCGGAGGTATTTTTTATTTGTTATGATAGGGTTTCAGAAATAATAATATATGAAATAAATTCTTAAAATCATACAAATTATAAATCATATAATCAACCCATCATAACAATATATATATATATATATATATATATATATATATATATATATATATATATTTATATATCTATACACCTATACATATAAAATCATATGTTCTGACTGACTGATTCATGAACGCCCAGACCAAACCGCTGGACCTAAAAAGCTGACATTTATACAGCGAATTCCTATAATGACAATAAAAAAGGTTTTCAAGTTAGAGTCATTGAGAAGTTGGGCTGATTGTTACAAATGAAGGAATACTTAGTATTTAATTTTTTTCAGAAATGCAACCCCTAAAGGGATGAAAGAGGAGGGTGAAAGTCTTTATGGGCGTTTCGTTAGTTTTGAAGATCCAGTTGTGGAAATTGGTATTTGAGTTCATCTTTTCAAATAAAGAAACATGTAGTTCAGGGTTTTTGAAAATTCAGCCCGTAATGAATGAAATGAGGTTTGTAAGGGAGTTCCGTTTGTTTTTAAGTTGGAGTCGTGGAAATTGGTTTTTGAGCTCTTTGTTACAAATAAAGAAATGCGTATTTCAGGGTTTTTGAAAATACAACCCCTAAACGTGTGAAATGGTTGATAAAATTTGGTATAGGAGTACCTTTAGATTTAAATTAGTGTCATGGGAATTAGTATTCGGGCTCTTCTTTCCAAATAAAGAAACATCTTCAGGGTTTTTGAAAATTTAATCCTGAAGTGGGTAAAATGGGGGTTGAAACTTTGTATAGGAGTACCGTTAGCTTTGAAGTTAGGGTCATAAAAATATTCGAGGTCTTGGTTACAAATATAGAAAAAAGTGTTTCAGTGTTTTTGGATATTGTAACGAACCTAGGCCGGACCTGTCGCCTCACATGTTGCCATCGACAGCGATGAGATCATCCCCGGAGATATTCGAGAACCATCCAGTCGCTTTTCCGCGGAGAGCAACGGTCGATATTGGAAACGATTGGAACATGCTGGATCGCCAACTGCCGGAATTCGAAAGATCGGGAATTCTGTGACGGAGATAAATAGACAGCCCTCAAGTCTCACGGACAGTCTGAACGAGCCCATACGATCGAGCTATACCAGTGGAGTAGTAATATAAATTAAGTTGTAGATTAAGTGTGAAATAAATTAGTAGAACCAAGTTAAGTTTATTTACGTTACAATTGGTGTCGGAAGTGAGATTTTGAAAATAAACAAGTGATCGCGAAGTGGACAATTGTGCGTGGGAATATAAACTGATACACTGTTCGCGTGAAACAGACAATAGACTGGTGGCCCGTGGAAAAGAATTCGCGAAGTGAATTTTTAACAAACTGATAAACTTTTCGTGTGAAACAGACTGATACCTCGTCAAAGACAAAATGTGTTCAAGAAAAGTGCGCCTTGCGGACTTGAAGGTAGCGGAATTGAAACAGGAATTGGAGGAAAGGGAACTGGAAACAACGGGTAAAAAGCAAGTACTCCAGGAAAGACTTGCAGAAGGACTTATACAAGAAGGTGAGGACCCCGAAACATTTTTATTCGAAGTTCCCGGAGGTGATTTGAGTTTGGTAATGAATAAACTCGAAGAAACTACTAAATCCGTGAAAGAAGAACTGCAACAAAATTCGAGGACTTTGGAAGAAAATGTTAGAAATCTGGAAGAGAAACTTCAGGAAAATTCTATAAATCTGGAAGAGAAGCTTTCTAGAAGCCTGGAAGAAAATTCTAGAAATCTGGAAGAGAAGCTTCTAGAAAATCAAAACGGAAAAATCTGGAAACACAGAAGGCCTAAAAAAAGAATTGTGTGGTGTGGCAATTCCTAGAAGAAAGAATGGGAACCGTTGAGACAGAGATAGATAAAATTAGGGAGCAAATGAACACGGAGGTAGATAAAATCAAAGATGGGGTCGAGGCAGAAATGGACAAAATAAAGGAAACGATCAGTAAGCTGGAAAAACAAATTAATAATGCGTCCTCCACAGAGATGGTTAACGAAAATGCAATGCTGGACTTGAGTTTGAACGTGGATAAAGTTCAAGAGGGTATAAAAGATGTCAAGGTCATTTCAGAAATAGGGAAGCTTTCCATGAAGCCGCCTCAGTTCGATGGAAAAACTCCATGGGCAAATTACTGCCGGCAGTTTGAAGCAGCGGCCAAAGCAAACGGATGGAATGCAGGGGAAAGAGCTGTAGCACTGACACTTGCATTACGTGGAGAAGCGACAAATATTCTACAAACTCTCACCGCCCAAGAACAGGAGGACTATGATCAGCTGATTAAACATCTAGAATTACGATATGGCCACGCCCATTTGGAACACGTATACCACTCCCAGCTGAAAAATCGCTGCCAAAAATCGGGCGAATCCTTACAAGAATTCGAAACTGACATTGCACGCTTGGTTCGTCTCGCATATCCAGCCACACCAGAAAATGTAATGGAGCGACTAGCGGTTCAAGCATTCTTGGATGGACTCCGTGACCAAGAAACCAGACAAGCGTTGATATTAGCTCGTCCAACACATCTCGTAGACGCACTGGCACGAGCTTTGGAATTTGAGGCAGCAAAACAATGCTGCAAAAGCCAAAGTAAAGTTCAAACGATTGAGGAAGACTCACAGGAGCCTGCTAACTTGGAAGCTGCCATAAGAAGAGTGATGAAGGAAGTGTTGCCTGAGAAAAGACATATAAGATGCCGGAATTGTCGCAAAATTGGACATGTGCGTAGCAAATGTCCAACATTCATCGACTCCGATGCAGGAAAACTAAGAAAGGTCGATGAGAAGGGGCAATCGTCGGCATGTGTCCGGCAAGCCCCGGTTAACAACGCATATGTCGCTATGCTTCAACGACAGAACAAGGGTGTCTTCGTAGACGGTCTCATCAATAACGAGCCTTGCACCATGCTGCTAGATACAGGTGCGACTAGGACAATTCTCGGCCTTCCTTTGCCAGAACACCGGAACGGATTGAACCGACAACTTGAAGCTACGCACAGCAACAGGGAGCCAGCTACTGTATATGGCGAGCTACCGATTGAAATAATTTTGGGCAACACTAAAGTGAAACATCAGGCACTTGTAGCGGACATCGAAGACGATGCAATCATCGGAATGGACATCATGAATTCCAGAGGGTTTGAATTGGATTTCAAAGACGGCGTCCTACGTGTCAACGGAGAAGAGCTGGTACTTCATGGGAGAAGTGAAGAGTTGATCCGTGTGCTGTTGGCTGAAGATGTAAGCGTACCTGAGAGGGCTGAAACCATTCTGGAGGCTCGCCTGGACGGGAGTGCGAGCAGTGGAGACGTGGTGATGTTCGAGCCCAAACTTCATGATGAGAAAATTGGACGAGGGATTGCACTAGGGAAGACCTTGTTGCGTGCTGACAAATTTGTGCCGGTAAGGGTCATGAATGTCAATTATTTCCCAGTGACCTTGAAGAAAGGAACAATTTTGGGGCACTGCTCGTCAGTTTCATCCGTGATCCGGGGCGTACGAGGTACGATTAGCCAACCCAACAACTTGCCCACAGAACTAGAGAAATTAGTTGCCATCTCTTCCAAAGACATAAAACCAGCTCAACAGCCCAAACTAAGAGATTTAGTCAAAAGTACCAAGACATCTTCGATACCGGACAAGGAAAAGGGGTCGAACTAATGTGGTCCAGCACAAGATTGATACTGGGGGTGCCCGACCGATCCGGCAATCAGCAAGAAGACTTCCTCTTGCCAAGAAGGCAGAGGCTGACAAAATAGTCAGCGATATGGGAAAAGAAGGAGTTATCGAACCGTCTGACAGTCCCTGGTCCTCTCCAGTCGTACTGGTGAAGAAAAAGGATGGATCGACACGCTTTTGTGTAGACTATCGCCAACTTAATAATGTCACGAAGAAGGACAGTTACCCTCTCCCGAGAATAGATGACACCCTAGACACGTTGGCTGGTTCCACGATTTTCTCGACCCTTGATCTGAAGAGTGGATACTGGCAAGTAGAACTCGCTCAGGAAGATCGAGAAAAGACTGCTTTACCATCGGCTCAGGATTGTGGCAGTTCACCGTTATGCCATTCGGGCTCTGTAATGCTCCCGCCACATTCGAAGGATTGTGGAACAGTACTGAAGGGACTCTCAGGAACACGTGTCTAGTGTATCTCGACGACATAATTGTGGTCGGCAGATCGTTCGAGGACCACGTGAAAAACTTGGAGGAAGTATTCCTGCGATTGAGGAACTCCGGATTGAAGCTGAGCCCTAAGAAATGCCATCTGTTCCAAAAAAAAAGTACGATACCTCGGCCACGTTGTCTCTGGGGAAGGAGTAGCAGTGGATGACCAGAAGATCAAAGCTGTTAAGGATTGGCCCATCCCAAAAGACATTCACCAACTTCGAAGTTTCCTTGGTTTGTGCACATACTATCGCCGATATGTGCTGGGGTTCGCAAACATCGCTAAACCACTGACCAGGCTCACGGAAGGTCAAACAAAGTTCCAGTGGTCCGAAGAATGCCAAGACTCGTTCAGGAAGCTGAAGGGAGCTTTGATTAACGCACCTGTTCTGAGCTATCCCTTACCCAACGGAAGTTCATTTTGGATACGGACGCCAGCAACGTGGGACTTGGAGCTGTCCTATCTCAGATCCAGGAGGGGCAGGAGAAGGTCATTGGTTATTTCAGCAAGACGCTCAGCAAACCAGAGCGCAATTACTGTGTCACCAGGCGAGAGCTGTTAGCTGTTGTAAAGGGAGTGGAGCACTTCTACAAGTACGTGTATGGAAGAAGATTCCTGCTGAGAACTGACCATGCAGCTCTCAAATGGCTCTTACAGTTCAAAAATCCTGAGGGTCAAGTAGCACGTTGGATCGAGAGACTCCGAGCTTTCGATTTCGAGATCGAACATCGCGCGCGACCTAGCCATAAGCATGCAGATGCCTTGTCGCGAAGACCATGTCCAGATGATTGCTCACATTGCCGACGAGCAGAAGAGAAAGAAGCAACACTTTGTAGAACCGCGGCAATGGATGACAACTGGAATGACAGCAAGATCCAGAAAGACCAAGAGAGAGACCCGACCTTGGCTTAGTCGTCAGCTGGAAGAAGGGCAATCGAAGACCATCATGGCAGGAAGTCGCAGGTTACTCGCCGGCTGTTAAGTCCTATTGGGCACAATGGAACTCTCTTATTCTGGACAATGGGATCCTGAAACGTGTGTTGGAGGCCGATATTGGTGGGAAGACAGACGCCAAATAATTGTTCCCAGGAACAGAAGAGAGGAAGTGCTGCGGAAATCCATGATGGAGTCGCCGGAGGACATCTGGGAGTGACGAAGACCCTGCAGAAAGTGAGGCAACGGTTTTACTGGGCCAATTGTCAAGCTGACGTCCAGGACTGGTGCAGGAAGTGCGCTGTATGCGCTGCTAGCAATGGACCTCGAATACGCCCCAAGGCCCCGATGCGTCAGTACAACGTAGGCAGCCCGTTCGAGAGAATCGCCATTGACATCGCCGGCCCGTTTCCCGTATCCGACCACGGGAATAAATACATCCTTGTGGCAATGGACTACTTCAGTAAGTGGGCGGAAGCCTATGCCCTGCCCAACCAGGAAGCCATCACCGTCGCCGACGTCTTGGTGAAAGAATGGATATGTCGATTCGGTATTCCAATGGAGCTGCACTCGGATCAAGGCAGAAATTTCGAATCCAACCTTTTCCAAGAAATATGTCTACTGCTGAACATCCGCAAGACAAGAACCACGGCCCTACATCCGCAGTCCGATGGAATGGTGGAACGGATGAACAGGACGATCAACCGCCACTTGTCCAAGGTTGTCTCTGACCATCAAGGAGACTGGGACCAGTATCTTCATTTGTTCCTGATGGCCTATCGATCCGCAGTACACGAGTCAACCGGTCAAACTCCTGCTAGTATTATAATGGGCCGAGAACTGCGACTGCCTTGTGACCTGAAGTTTGGGATACCGCCAGGACAAGACACTGCGGGAGAGGACTACGTCAGCAAACTTCGGCAGAGAATGGACGACATCCACGAACGAGTCCGGTTGAACATCCAGAGTGCCAGCGATAAAATGAAGAAGACCTATGACATCAAGGCCGACGCTGGAGGATTTAAGGTTGATGACCTGGTTTGGCTGTACAACCCCAAACGTCGTCGTGGACTATCACCAAAGTTGCGGAACTCGTGGGAAGGCCCGTATAAAATTGTTAAAAGGATAAACGACCTTGTGTACCGAATCCATAAGCCACCCCGAGGGAAACCAAGGGTCGTCCATTTCAACAGGTTGGCCCCATACGCTGGAAACCATGACCAAGTTCGCACCCTCAAGCCACCGGAGGATGATATGACGTTCCAGAAGTTTATGTCCTTGTATTCAAACGGGCAGAAAGTTCTACATGGGGTTACTAGAGAGGAGTCACGAGACCTTTTCGAGGTGCCTGCTGACTACGCACTAGCGCACTGTGTGGCAGAAGATCTTCGAATGTCCAGGGGCATCGCCGTAGTGTTCTCCAAGAAATTTGGTCAACTCCAAACACTGCGGGAGCAGAATACAGAAGTTGGTGGGGTGCTACAGTTGAAGAAAGGCCAGAGAAACATCTACTACCTAGTTACCAAGAGGCATTCCCAAGATAAACCGTCCTATGAAGATGTCTGGAAGAGTCTCACCAAACTAAGAGATACTATGGTGGACCAGAACCTGGTGGATCTAGCAATTCCAAAATTATCCTGTGGTATTGATGGGTTGGACTGGAGAGTCATAAGAAGTATGCTGGAGGCGATATTCAGATCCAGCGGCGTCAGGATTCTGGTTTGCTGTAACCCTCTTCCACGACCGATCATGAAGACCGTGGAGTGTTACTTCCATCGAACTTCACGGTGCAGATATGGGGAGTCATGCAGATATCGTCACACTCCAAGGATGAAATTTCGGGACGAAATGTCTTTAAGAAGGGGGCAATGTAACGAACCTAGGCCGGACCTGTCGCCTCACATGTTGCCATCGACAGCGATGAGATCATCCCCGGAGATATTCGAGAACCATCCAGTCGCTTTTCCGCGGAGAGCAACGGTCGATATTGGAAACGATTGGAACATGCTGGATCGCCAACTGCCGGAATTCGAAAGATCGGGAATTCTGTGACGGAGATAAATAGACAGCCCTCAAGTCTCACGGACAGTCTGAACGAGCCCATACGATCGAGCTATACCAGTGGAGTAGTAATATAAATTAAGTTGTAGATTAAGTGTGAAATAAATTAGTAGAACCAAGTTAAGTTTATTTACGTTACAATATTTAACCCCTAAAGGGGCGAAAGTTTGTTTGGGGGTTCCGTTTGTTTGAAGTTAGAATCATTTGGGCTCTTCTTTCCAAATAAAGAAACATGTATTTCAGGGTTTTTGACAATTTACCCTTTAGGGAGTAAAATGAGGGTGGAAAGTTTGTATACCAGAACCGTTAGTTCTTAAGTTAGGGTCATAAAAATTGGTATTTGAGGTCTTTGATACAAATAAAGAAAAATGTGTTTCAGTGTTGGGGGGACAAAGATTGTATGGGGGTTTCGTTAGTTTTTCAGTTGGAGTCATGGGTAAAAATACAATTTCATACAATTATGACCACGAAAACTCGCGGGCAAAGCCGCGTGCAGAAGGTAGTTCGTTATAAAATGGCAGTTTACACCCTGAATATAATATGAAGTTGTCCCAATCCGTGGTACTGCGTCTGTCTTCCTTATAAATAAAATTAACTGATACTTTTCCTGTTATAAAGAAATCCACTTGGTCTGGAATCTTATTGACGTATTGGTGAGTATGTAGGTTTACCTGATGAATGCTTACGAGAAGACAAGATATTTTACTGCACGTCTCAATTTTTCACCTTTTCTTGTTATTAATCTTGATCCCCAGTATGTATGTTTCGCATTGAAGTTCCTCCAATTGGGAATTCAAAATAACGGATACTCCCTCTGGTGTCGATTTTTCAACCTACACATACGTACATTGTTTACTTTTCCAAACATCAATGTTTATATGATTTTAGCCATTCTATACCTAAAACTTGTTTAACTGGTGAATGATCTGTTGAATATTGTACGTCCTCGAGTGAAAAAACGAGTGATTCAAGTTCAAATCATTATTGTTGTGTACCTCAATGTGGCTCTTGGCAAAACGATACCATTTTATTGGAATAACTCTTCATCATTTTCCGTGAGAAAATGAACGTAACGTTCTGGTGCAGTGCAGACTAATCTAGGATTGAGCGAGTCTATAGACAGACGATGGGCTCTTGAAGAAGAATACAGTCCCTTCCCAAAATCTTCCTGTATCGTCTGTGGCCAAGAAAAAAAGTGAGAAAGGTTATTCAAAGCGAGTTGAGAGGAAAGAAAAGACAGTTAAGAAGGGAAAAAAGAGATATTATACAACATACCGAAAATTATTCAGGAATTGTATGTATATCTAGGTGATAAGGACACATTGTTTACTTTTCGAAATATCAATGTTTCTATGATTTTAGCCATTGTACACTTAAAACTTGTCGAATCTCTTGTGATTGTTGACATTCAATGAAATTCTGGTTTACCTGGTGAATATTCTGTTGACTATTGTTGAGTGAAAAAATGAGTTCAAATCATTATTGTTGTGTACCTCAATGTGACTCTTAGGCAAAACGATCCCGTTGTACTGGAATAAGTTTTTATCATTTTCCGTGAAAAATGAATGTAAGATACTGGTGCAGACTAATCTAGGATTGAGTGAGTATAGACATACGATGGGCTCTTGAGATATTGAAGAAGGATACAGTTCCTTCCCAAAATGTTCTTGTATCGTGTGATCAAGAACAAAAGTGAAGAAGAGAACCTTTAAAGAGAGTCGATAAGAAAAAAAAGAGAATTAAGAAGAGAAAAAAGATATATTATTCAACTTACCGAAGATTATTCATACAGTATGGAAAAAAAGTGACTTTATATGTATATCTAGGTGATAAGGACACATTTTCACACCATCTTCTTTGTTTTAGATAAAATAAACTGTTTTTGTTACTTTTATTTTCAATTCGAACATTCACAAATAATAATGTGTAACATTTCTTCAAAATAATTCATAACTTTAACTATAATTCCCGAGGACTTGACTAACTGTCCAGAAACATCGAAAAATATTTTTTTTGCAAGCAATTTAGAACATACTATGTCTCCTTCAAAGTGAGTTTTCGCAAATGAGATTGTCTTAAGATTTAAATACACCACTTCACTAGAGTCTTGAAATTAATAACACTACACAAAAAAACTGGAAAATAATACCAAATGGAAATATTTCAAGAAAAACTCCAAACGAGTGTATAACCTCTGAGAAAACACAAACAATGTACGTATGTCTGGTTTGAATTTTCGCCACTCTGGCTCTGGCATCTAATTTTGAAATCCCAATTATAAATGTTTCTCCAGCTTGTTGAGAGATTATCTTGGAGGGCAGTATTACAAGTTTCAATTTTACAGGAGTTTGAATTTGCGTGTTGTAATATTGGCCTGCTCAACTATGTGTTTCCTTGCAAAATAACTACGAATAGAAGAATATATTCAATATGTCCATTCACACAATGCTCTTATTGGTTCAGTATCCTAGATGAGTAGGTCAAGCAGAACAGAAACAAAATAAAGGGTCACATTCCAACGAAAAATTGTGATATATCATCTCCAGGGTGTGTTTTGAGAGAGATTATCTTGGAGGGCAGTATTACAAGTTTCAATTTTACAGGAGTTTGAATTTGCGTGTTGTAATATTGGCCTGCTCAACTATGTGTTTCCTTGCAAAATAACTACGAATAGAAGAATATATTCAATATGTCCATTCACACAATGCTCTTATTGGTTCAGTATCCTAGATGAGTAGGTCAAGCAGAACAGAAACAAAATAAAGGGTCACATTCCAACGAAAAATTGTGATATATCATCTCCAGGGTGTGTTTTGAGAGGGAAAAATGAAATTATACCGCTTCTGCGCCTCTGGGGATTTCCGCCAACAATACAAATAATACAAAACAGGAAATACAATGAAACATTCTCTGGGGATATTTCTGCTGAATGATATTTCGTGGGAACTAATCAAGGAGGCGTTGAACGCTGGCATGAGAGAATCGCTAGTGAAGGAATTTCATCTGACGTTCCTGGTAATGAGAATACGAGAAATGTTAGATATGTAGAACATTGGTCGGATGGGGTTTGACTGGGAGTTTGGAAAGCATGGGGTTATCGATGACAGCTTAGTTTTTTACCAAAGATGCGGTAACGAACTCTGAGTTCATGATGGTTTTGAATAAGGGGAATTATCAGTGTTTTTGAAAATATACTGGCCTCAGAAATGGAAGAAGCTGAAATAATCGGTCAAGTCATCGGATACAAAAATAAACTTCAAAATATAGATTTGAAAACGTGCTATAAGAACTATAGAAATGTTTTGAAATTTAAATTCGCGTACTACCCAAATTAAATAAATAGCCACCATCTGATGATAAAATTTTGTGGAAAATATTTCAGAATATGAGCAATTCAAAAGAGAACAGAAACATAACTACAGTAATAAATAACTAGGGAACGCAGCATTTACCCAAATCGGGAAAAAAATGCCCAATGAAATACAAAAAAAACACTTTAACTTCGCAAAAAATGAGTTTATGAGTTCGTTCGTTCTTTTGCCAACTTATAAATACTGCGGAAATCGCGAATCTCATCGGTGAATTGAATATTCTGAGTGTGAGGAATAAAATTGACGAGTTGCAAATATTGTGTGCAAATGATAACTATCTTTACATAATGAATAATGAAAGATAAACGCCATGTGAAGTGGAATAAATAGAAAAATCGAATTAAACGGTTTTCTTCACATAAAAGATTCAATATAAATTGAACCAGAAAATGGTAGATCTCAGGTGAATATCATTCAACGTTCTGCGTGGTATTTGCCAGGAAAGTAGTTGTTTTTCACCTGAGATCTACCATTTTCTGGTTCAATTATATTGAATCTTTTATGTGAAGAAAACCGTTTAATTCGATTTTTCTATTTATTCCACTTCACATGGCGTTTATCTTCACTATATGCTAGTCGGGCTTGCCACTCCTACTGAGAAGGAATCTTTATTTAGAAACCTATCGAGGTGGGAGATTTTCGGAGTGTTTCTTTCTGTCACTAGGTACCGCCAGTTAAAAGTTTTCTTTTCCGGCGTACCTATAGGTGTTATAGACTCGATGATGGTTTTGGTTATGTTGTGTCTCGCTTCAGCCAGAGCTCTTCGGACCTTTGGCTGGTTGACTACTCCGTACTGATGAGGGCCAAAAAAGCCTGAAACCGGTATGCGGATTGTTAGGTGAACACGACATAAATTAAACATAACCGAGCTTATCAGAAAGAAACATTTGCATTCAATGACCATTTATATTGAGGTATGCATGGATTTTCAGGTGAATAGCATTCAACGTTCTGCGTGGTATTTGCCAGGAAAGTAGTTGTTTTTCACCTGAAATCTACCATTTTCTGGTTCAATTTATATTGAATCTTTTATGTGAAGAAAACCGTTTAATTCGATTTTTCTATCTTTACATAGTCATGCTAACGGAGCATTGGTTAAATAAAAATGAACAAGTTATAAGTACCAAAAAAAGTACGAAAATGTTTATAAACAAATGCATGTAACAGCTGATTAGCAATAGTTACAAACTTGGATTTTTATCCATTTCAAATATTGATTGATCCTTTACAAAAATGTTCTGAATGTCCATTATCGTATCTCTTATAATTTGAAAGTTATATCTATTTGTTACTTGAAAAATTAAGAGGCCACTTCAATTTCGGTATCGTGTAATATTTAAAAATATTATAAAGAATCAAAGACAATTTTTTTCAGTACTTTGTTATATATGGCTGTTTTTTGTAATTATTTTTACTTCCAGGAAAAAAATAAACCGAGGGTCACAAATTGTTAACTTAATAAACAATAAAATTATTGATAAAAAAAAAATTGTTAACCTATAAGAAATGCCATTTATAATTTTTAAAGGGAAAAAAATTTCTTAATTAATTATAAGAAATATATTTTTTTAAATATTATATTTGTCTATTTATTTATGAATAATTTCTTAACAAATGACGTAAAATTTTTTTCCTACGTTAATTGATGCCATTATTAGATGCGAAAACAGCTGTATAATAACATTTGTCAACAAACATTTTTTTAACAACATTGTTTTAATATTTCATTTTTTTTTTAAAAAAATTTCAAACAAAATATAAAACTTTAATGAATTTCATCACGTGATCTGTTAAGTATGTATATAAGAAGGGCTCCAAGAAGCAAAAAATTATAGGTCAATTATTTAAACTTTTATGTCGACTTTTGTAAAAACAGAGATTGGATAAAAATTAGTTAATTAACAATCGTATAACTTTTTGAAAAATCGACATACAATTTTTTTTCCAACGGGACTTTATTCTTTCAAGTGTTCTGATAAAACCATAATTTTTTCAAATTTTAAAATTAATATTTAATATTATAAATAAATTATTTTGTGTGATATACTTTCTCCAGCGGTGTTGCGCTCATCCGTAACGGCCGCGCGGAGACCTATTTTCGGCGTTGAATAAAAATTATAAATTATGGAGATAGAATTCTGGGATTCGGGACTTTTTTATTGGAAATGTTCTCCTCTTTAATCCAACTTTAAAAAAATCGTTTATATTTTGACAACGTCACAAAGTACTAAATTCATATATGTCTATTAATAATAATTGAAACTTCTATATATAAAGGGTGATTCAATCTCAACATACTCCCACCTTTGCAATATTCATTTTGCAAAAGAAGAAAAAAAAACAAAATCATATTTCCAATAATTGTTAGGGCTCGAATCGTTTTGGAATCTTGACTACGCGTCCTGATCTGGTTACCGTCGGCGTCGCCTCTCTTGATGATGAGCCACACTGGTTTTCTTCTCTCTCGTCTTTTGGAGTAGAGACTTGATTAGGATCTGACATCTGGGACGTTTGATTAGTATTGTTATTATTGGAAAAGTTTGGGTCAGTTTTCGAAAAAAACGAAGAATCTCGACTATCAGCTGCTGATACTTCCAGTGGATAAAGACGTTGTAAGGGGCGAACTAATTCTCCGGTGCCAGCCATTTTGATTCGAGCTACTCTCTCCACTTTATCTCTCCCTTGGTAAAGTTCTAAGACTCTCGCTAAAGGCCAATTAGATCTTTTCATATTATCTGCTCCCACAAGAACAATATCTCCAACTTTAATTGCGGAAATTTTTCTTTTTCCACAATGTACCAAATCCCCAAGATATTCATTTCTAAACCTCTTCCGTATATTGTCTTTTATGGTTTGTAGGAAACGGTGTCTTCTCAATAGGTAATTCCTATTTACCATATCAAGATCGGGTACTTCATTACTCGGTATATTCTGTAGAAAATGTGCAGGGGTCAATGGAATGAGTTCGTCATTTTCATAAAAATATGTCATTGGTCTAGAATTGATTACTGATTCACAATCACATAAAATTGTCATGAGTTCCTCGTAGGTGATGCAAGCTTTACCTAAATTTCGTCTCAGAAGCTCTTTTGTTATTCTTATTAATCGCTCCCACCATCCTCCCCACCAGGGTGCTGTCGGAACGTTGAAGATCCACCGAATTCTTTGTACAGAGGAATATTTTACTATCTCTTCCCAATCTATTTTATTCAGAAGATTATTGGCACCTACGAAACATGTTCCATTGTCTGAATAAATTGTCGAAATTCTTCCTCTTCTGGCTATGAATCTTCTCAACGCGAGAATAAAAGCGTCTGTGGAGAGGGACGTGACAAGCTCAAAGTGTATGGCCCTATATACAGCACAAGTAAACAACACGATCCAGGCTTTTCCTCCTTCTTTCAGATATAGTGGTCCAGCATAGTCGACTCCTGAAACTTCAAAAACAGCAGCCTCTTTTATCCTACTTTCAGGTAAAGGAGCAAAAGGTGCCTCGATAGCTTTCTGATTATGGCGTTTACAAACGATGCACTTTGATAAAACTTGTCTAACTGTTTTCCTTCCCTTCAGAATCCAGAATTTTTCTCTCAAGATACTCGATAGGGTAGTGATTCCAGCATGTTGTTTCAAACGATGTTGTTCAAATATAAGTTTATTTACTATTTCATGATTTGAAGGAAGTAGAATAGGGAATTTGAAATAATTTGTATCTTCACGTAACATCAACTTTGTTTTGATTCTCAATATACCTCTGTTATCCTCAAAAACTTGTAAATTATGTATCAGGCCCAAATCAATTTTTTCGAAACTTTCAAGTTGTATAATTTTTAAAAGACGGGTTTTACTTTCTTCTATTTCTTCACAATTCAATTCACCTTTAATTCTTTTTCCTTTATTTTTCATATTATAACTGAACCTCAATATCCATCCATTCATTCTTATAACTTTACTATAACTAGAAAATTTATTGAAATTTTCAGTTATTCTGCTTTTTTTGGGTGCCACCATCGAAATAATATTTTTCCTTTTCTCTTCATAGATTTCAGCATCCGAAAAATCTATCTCAGAGTGGGGCCAAAATTCGGGTTCATACCGTAACCATTCCGGAACTTGCCACCAATTACTTTCCATCAATTTCTTAGCATTACACCCTCTGGATGGTAGATCGGCAGCGTTTAAATTTCCGGGAACATGATGCCAATCTTCCGGATTACTGATGGTACAGATTTCTTTAACCCTATTTCCCACGAAAGTATTCCAGTTCTCTTTTGTTTTAATCCATGCCAAAACAACCATGGAGTCAGTCCAAAAATAGGTTTTAATATTGCTCAGAATATCCACTTTTTTCACAGATTGACATATCCTGGCACTAAGTACAGCCGCTAATAATTCTAATCTCGGTAAAGTAACAATTTTTATGGGTGATATTCTTGACTTCGCCTCAATTAGTTGAAACTCCTATATATATATATATATATATATATATATATATATATATATATAAAGGGTGATTCATTCCTCACTCTCCACCTCCGCTTTCAAAAAATCTAATAACAGATTCAAATGATTAGTGGATCTATTTTCTACTTTATCACCTTCTTCTTGCTCATTGATTTGTTTTTTAACAATTGAAGTTCTGTATCTTTCCCAAACTTTTAGGACATCTTCTGTTAGCGCAGATTCAACTAGAGGGTAGAGCATTGCTGCATACTTATCACAAGTTACGCCTAAAGACTCTAGAGCTCTAAGTTGTGTCTTTAGTTTATCAAATAAACTGGATAATGACATACCTGGTTTATTTTTCATGGATTGTTCCAGTACGAGGTTCAATAGTTCTCTTACATAAACCTCTATGAGAAATTCGTCCCTTGCAAACCTGCTCTTCAACTGTTTGATGGCTTTTCCATAATTATCTCCAGACGGTGGAAAACTTTCGACAAGTTCTCGTGCTACGCTTCCGACTTCAGTGGCCTGTATTAAGTATTGAAACTTATCTTCTCTGTCGATATCCTCATCCTCGTCAATTTTCTTGAACTGACCCCAAAAACCGATCCAATTCTTAACGTCACCATCAAATTTCTTCAACTCCAGTTTGGGTAGTCGAAAGTGTCTCCTCGAATTGACTCCTCCTGTAGACCTGGAACTGGAAACGTCTACTGCTTTCACTTCATTCAGGAAATAATAACCTTCGGACTTATATTTGATGAGTTGATCTCTGTAGGCTTCGACAGTCTCACATTCTTGTTCAAATTCTTCATCTTGAATATCACCACTGAAGGAAAATATTGCATCATGAACCTTCTCATCCAAGGCGAAAAGACGATCACCTTTGTCTTCTAATTGATTCAGGCGAGCTGTAACATCTTCTTTTCTAACTTGTTTATCCTTCAACATACTTTTAAACTCCTCGCAAGTCTTGTTGAAGTTTCGTCTGAGCTGGCCCCTTTCTTTCTTTAGACGATTGAAATTCTCCATTTTCTGTCCTGTCGAGGATATTCTTTCAAAAGTTCTTAAATATCAATAGTTTTTGAGTTATTAACGAAAAACTGTATCTTTTTTTTTCATCTTATTTTGTTAATAACAATTGCAATTTTTTATGTGCTAATAAATGCTCGAGATACATTTTTCTACACGTCATTCCGAATCGAATGAGCTATCGCGCATATTTTTAGGAACAAGAATTAACCAGTTTTTTAACTTGTTAATCAGAGTACAACATTTCGTTTAGAACTGGAACTTTCCCACTCTTTTTGAAAACATCTGTGGTTATCCCTAATTATAAAGGTGATAACGAAAGTGATCCATCTGATTACCGGCCCATTTCACTAATCCCTAGTTTAGCGAAAATAATATAAAAACTAGTTAAGAAACGCATTCAAATCTTTTCACTATTGAATAATATTGGATTGACGGAACAATTTGGATTTCAGCCCAAAACAAAGGGACCAATGGCTTTCATGTCAGAGGTGTATAGCCTTCGATTGCATAAATCATGAAACACCGCTGCCGAAACTCGAGCATCATGGAATTAGAAATACGAGCGTAGAATGGATAAGATCCTACTTGAACAACCGCAATCAAATATGGCTGATATTAAATTGGGAATTCCTCAGGGCTCAGTATCAACTGAATATCACTGCCAAGATCACTTTTTTCGCGGATGACACATCTTTCCTTTGAGATGATATTTCAGTGCAACATATTTTAGATAAAATCGAAAGGGTTGATTATAATAAAACAATGGTGTGACTCCAATTCCCTGGTGATTAACACAAAAAAGCAATATAATCACATTCTGCTGTAATCTTCCAGATTTACCATTGGCTGATGAAATAATTCTTAACAAAACAACAACACGATTTCTTGGAATAAATATCGACATAAAACTGAAATTTGACTATCACATCAACAATCTCTGCAACAAGTTGTCTTTTGGATGTTACGCAATTCGAGTAATGTCAAACGAACTGGGTTTATCCGCAGCTAGAACCGCGTATTTTGCTCTAATAGAATCTCATTTGAGGTACGGGATTTCATTTTGGGACGCATGCTGCTCTTACTTACACAAAAATGCTTTTGTACTCCAAACAAGAGCTCTGAGGTATATTTGCAAAAAAGGCCGAGAGATTCATATAGTAGCATGTAGTTATTCAAAGATCAGAAAATCCTGACAGTAACATCTCTATACATTCTAGAATCAGTTAGCCTAATACATAAAAATATCCTTGAAACAAATGATTTATACTATAATACTCGGCGAAGCAACTTCATCAGATTACCAAGACCACCAATAATATGGTGAAAGACTCTATAATTTACAACGGCATCAAAATGTATAATCATCTGCCCCTAACCATCAAGGACACAACATGTCTCAGGCGGTCCAGAAGAGATATAAAAAAATCCTGGTACAGCAATCATACTATGATCTGGACGATTACTTTGCCTCTAATCTCTAGCAATTATAAGTCCTCCATACTCGGTAATCATTTCATAATCCTTAAAGAACTTGAAAGTCCCAATATATACTGTTTTTTATCAATGTATAATATAATATAAAATAATCCAGTATAATACTTTATATCATTTTTATACACATTACCTACTTGTTTTATGTTCTCGATTGTCCTAAATGTATGTATGTATCATATTTTAGACATTTCTTTATATATTTTTATCTTTCTTTCTTTTCAGTTACTCTGTACAGAAGTTTTATCTTTAAGAAATCTTTTCTTCCGGCAATAAAGTATATCTTGAATGATTGATTGATTGATTGATAATAAAGGTCAGGTATTGACGATAATAGAGCAGAAACTCTGACATGGTCAATTCATTTGTGCTTTAAAAAAGTTACCTGGCCAAGAGCACAGTTTACAAAAATTCTCGAGAAAGTACTTCAAGAAGGCTGGCTGCTTATATAATATAATATCTGATAAACAGCATGGCTTCAAAAAGAACATTTCAACTCAAGATTCGTTATTGGCACTTACTACAAAGATATCTTCAGTACTAGATGAGAAAAACAAGTCTATGTATTTTAATTGATTTATAGAAAACATTCGACGCTGTAAGTCGTGAGCTACTCCTGCAGACGCTGGAAGATATTGGTATTAGAAATAATTACCTCAAACTGTTCAAAAGTCACCTTACCAATAGATTCCAAAGCGTAAGAGTGGAATCGAATTGAATATGAAGTACTCCCAAGCACCATTCTGGACCAGTGTGAAAACAGAAACGGTCGTCGCGCCAGAAACGAAATATGTATTAGTATATGCGCAAAGGTGTCATATGTTATTCCTTCAAAATCTTCCGAAATGAAATAGGAATTGGAATTTTCTACAGGATTATGATGGTGATGATGATGAATGAAAGTTTATACACAAATATGATGAAAATATGATAATGGTGCTTCTAATAAATCATAAGATCATATTTATCAGTGGCTGTGACAATAATATACAAGATGGGATAAAAAAGGCATATCTGGAAATTTCTTTTCCACAGTATATTCAGAATGAGCTGAGAAAGCATACCTACCCCATTTCTTTCCACAGCGAACTACCCCATTTCAAAAAGATTAATATTTGAACTTTCTGTAATTTCTTTTTTACTCTATATTCCATGGTGAGTATTGAGATACAAAATCTGAAATGGGGTAGGCATGCTTTCACAGCTCGTTTTGAATATAGAGTGGAAAATAAATTTCCAGAAACGATGAATTAACTCTGTTCTGGAGATTATTTTGAATACGGGGTAGTTCCCAGGGTGAGTAATCAGATACAAAATCCGAAATGGGGTATGTATACTTTCCCAGCTCGTTTTGAATATAGAGTGAAAAATAAATTTCCAGAAACGGTGAATTAACTCTGTTCTGGAGTTTTTTTTCTGGGTGACTATTGGGATACAAAATCTGAAATGAGGTAGGCATGCTTTCTCAGCTCGTCTTGAATATATAGTGAAAAATAAATTTCCAGAAACGATGAATTAATTCTGTTATGGAGATTTTTTGAATACGGGGGTAGTTTCCAGGGTGAGTATTGAGATACAAAATCTGAAATGGGGTAGACATGCTTTCTCAGCTCGTTTTGAATATAGAGGAAAAGAAATTTCCAGAAACGATGAATTAACTCTGTTTTGGAGATTTTTTGAATACGGGGGTAGTTTCCAGGGTGAGTATTGAGATACAAAATCTGAAATGGAGTAGGCATGCTTTCTCAGCTCGTTTTGAATATAGAAGAAAAAAATCAAGAAACGATGAATTAACTCTGTTTGGAGATTTTTTGAATACTGGGGTAGTTTCCAGGGTGAGTATTGAGATACAAAATCCGAAATGGGGTAGGTATGCTTTCTTGGTGCGTTCTGAATATACTGTGAAAAAGAAATTTCCAGATACGCCCTTTTTATCCCATCTTGTATGTTCTTGTCACAGTCACTGATAAATATGATCTTATGATTTATTAGAAGCACCATTATCATATTTTTATCATATTTGTGTGTAAACTTTCTTTCATCATCATCACCATCATAATACTGTAGAAAATTCCAATTGCTATTCCATTTCGGAAGATTTTGAAGGAATAACATATGATACTCTTGCGCATATACTAATATTTCGTTTCTGGCGCGACGACCATTTCTATTTTCACACTGGTCCGTTTTGGGACCTATACTTTTTAATATTTTCATAAATGGGGTCTTTTATAACAGATGTTTTGGAGAAATAATGGGATTTGCTGACGATACCGCAATATTATATGGAGCAGAGACTTGACAACAATTGAAAAATACTGTAGATTAATAATTTATTATATTTCAAATAAAAAATGTATTCATAGTTTCTTCAGATAGGGTGTGTGTCCAATTATTATGAAAAATAAAACAAAGATATGATCATATTGACGAAAAATTAATTTTAATAACATTCCGATTGTGAATTAATTATTTCATTGCATAACAATATGAAATTTCAAAAACTGGAAAAGATCATTTTTTCGCAGTTTCCTCATCTTATTGCGGGATGGCAAGTTGAAATTCGGATTTAGGACCCTAAAAAACATAAAAAATGATAAAGAAACAACCTCTAAATTTTTTCCGATATGCGCGATTCCGGACTTTTTGTCAGGCCACAAATTGAAATGAAATACATGAAGCAGAAGATCCTATAAATGCATTTAAAAAAATTGTTGTTGAAATATTCAACAAAGCATTTCCATTACGACTGTTAAATAAAAAGAAATCAAAACCTTGGGTGACGAAAAGAATGAAAAAATCTTCAAATAATCTGCGATGCCTACACACCTTCAGAAAATGTTATAACGATAATGAATTTTGTATGGCATACTTTAATAAGTACCGTCGTGTCCACAAATAGACGATAGATATATAGTTTATTTCACCACGTTACATAATAAAATGTTTGTAGCAAGTCAAAAAATAGCATAAAAGTAATAAAATAGCATAAAAGTAATAAAATAGTATAAAAGTATTGATCAGATTGAACAATTAAAATAGTATAAAATGATCAGATTAACAATTAAAATAGTATAAAAACAAGCAAGAAACACAAGTACAAAAATATAAAAACATAGATGACATTATAAACATTTAAAATGATTCACGTATTCTTTGACAGAATAGAAGCAAAAACTGAAAAGATAATTTTTTATTGTTTTTTTGAATTTGGACATACTAAGAATTTTAAAATTATCGGGAAGATAGTTGTAGAGGTTGAAATCCAGAGTATTCTTTTGTGATTTACTCAAACGATAGCGGTTTGTTCGAATTTTGTTACAATGTCTGGTATTATAGTCATGAAGGTCTGATTGCTTAATTAATGAAGCTGATTTTTTATGAATTTCTATGAGAACGTTGTACAAAAATAATGTGGGTATCGGCATTATTCTCAATTTCAAAAAAAGAGGTTGACAATGATCTCTATAACCAGAATTTGTTATTATTCTGATAGCTTTTTTCTGCAATTTAAAATTTTTTAAAGCCCCAGTTGTGTTGCCCCAGAGTATAACACCATAGCTAATGTAAGAATGGAAGAGGGAGAAATATGTTATTTTCAATGTATCGAAACTAGTTACATTTTTCAGCTGACGCAATAAAAAAAGTGTTCTTGATAGTTTTTTGCTCAATTGGTTAATATGACAGGTCCAAGTGAGAGTACTATCGACAACAATCCCAAGTAATTTAACGCTATCTGCACTTGATGTAGCGGCAGAGCTTGTTGAAAACTGTAACTGTTGCGTTTTATCTGTATTTAGTTTGAGTCGATTTGTCACGAACCAACTGTCTGCCTTCTCATCGACTTCATTTGATATTCTAGATAGTTCAATCGCATTTTTGCCAGAGTAAATAAATGTAGTGTCATCGGCAAACAAAACGATCAAAGCAGCTAAAGATAAGTATTATAACGAAAGGTTACATTCAGCAAACAACGAGCAGAAAGAAATGTGGAAAATAGTTAACGATCTTAGAGGCAAAAATAATCATACCCATCCAGAAATGAACGTAGAACTAAATTTATTAAACAAATATTACTGTTCAATAGCAAATCGATTAAATTGGGATACAATTTCAACAAGAAATCCCCTTGAAAACGTACAAAAGGTATTTTCTCCAATCAACTCCTTGTTCCTATTCGATACAGACTTATATGAACTGAAACTAGTAATAAACAAAAATTCCTCGGGTAGAAACAATTTGTCAGCTAAGTTGTTTTCACAATTATCAGATGAAGCTCTAAGCAATTAATAATTCTTTTGCGACCGGTGTTTTCCCCTCCAGCTTAAAGTCTGCAGTAGTAATACCTCTACATAAATAGGGTGCCACTGATGATCTTGGAAACTACAGACCGATTTCACTGCTACCAACACTTTCCAAAATCATCGAAAAACTCGTTAAGCGAAGAATAGTGGACTATTTAGAGAGAAATAATATATTAGCTAAATAACAGTTTAGTTTTCAAAATAAAAAAAACACTAATTTCCTGGAAAAAGTCTGCGTAAGTCATGAAATTCTGTTGCAGAAGCTCTTCCACAATGGTTTTATCATATCTTACTGACAGGAACCAAATAATATCAGTGGGTAAAAATACCTCTGAAAAGGAGGGGATTGTACGTGGAGTCCCCCAGGGGTCTGTTCTAGGTCCAATACTATTTTTGCTCTGGTCACCTAACATTGTTCTCTGACAATACCACAATTCTTTGACACAATGAAGATCATACTGCTCTGGTCAGGTCTATTTCCACTGATATTAAAAAAATTCAAATTTGGTGTGATGCAAATAAGCTGACTTTGACTATTTCAAAAACAAATTTAGTCTCATTCGAAGTAAGTATCGAACAAATTACATTGGGGAATCAGCTCATTGTAAGCAAGCCTGTCACAAAATTTCTTGGTGTTCATCTTGATACCAATTTAAAGTTTGACTACCATATAACAGCACTAAAGAAGACATTATCCTCTGGTTGCTTCGCTATCAATGTAATATCCCGCGAACTTGGTCGGTCAGCTTCAATAATGGCGTACTACTCATTTATTGAATCTCATCTGCGTTATGGCATTCCATTTTGGGGTTCTGGTAGCCAGGCTCTCTTGCAAAGTGTATTCGTCCTCCAAAAGCGTGCTTTGAGATTTATATTCAAGATAAAAATGGGAGAATCATGTAGACCAGTTTTTTCGGACAATAAGATATTAACAATATACTAAATTTTCATTCCATAAACGGCATGTTTGTTTCATAAATATAGAGAAAAGTTCATAAACGTAAACAGGGAAAGACATACTCGCAACGAAAAACAACTTGCCCTTCCGTTTCCTGTTTCATCTTTGACGAGACAATCATTAATCTATAGAAGTGAACAAATTTACAACCACTTACCAAATCAAATAACAGCAATAAATGGTTTGGAGCAATTCAGGAAATCTATTAAAAAAGGATTCTATAGTTTTAACGAATATTTTGAATATGAATTCTAGTCCTTCTATGACATGTGACTCAACTGAAATCAAATCAAGTTTTTATCAAGTTTTTATCAAGTTTTTATCAAGTTTTAAAATACATGTCGTTCTGTCATAATATTTATATTCCGTTGATTTTTAATATGTTCTATTTATTTTTATTTCTACAGGGTGAGTCAGAAGTACTTTGACAAACTTCAGGAGGCGATTCCTCACAATATTCTAAAATGAATTGTTCAAATAAATATACAGGGTGTTAAAGTTTTATTTTTATTTTCGTTTTTTCAAATAACTTTTGAAATACTGACCTTAATTAAACGAAAATTGGTATTGAGAGGTTTTTGGAGGTGTCGAATTTGAACCTGATGTTATTATTGCTCTTACTCGTAGGGGGCGCCACCTACATGTCTTTTTCCTTTTTGAAGAATCATCACTTTTTTGGGCACATTTTCCAGTAAAAAAATTAATTCCTCTATCATAGCTACGTAAAAAAGCTACCCTTGTTACAGGTCGCTATAAGCAACCGTTCTCTAGATATTTGGACTTGAAAATTTCAAGTCGATTATTTGATAATGGATGCGTGTTGAAGATACTACTTATTTTGCATTTTTCTCAAGAACGCTTAAGAAATGAATTTGACGTTTAAGTAAGTAGTTTTGGTTATTTGTAGGGGGCGCCACCTATTCTATTAATTTTTACTCGTTTGAAATAGTTATTTTTGTATCAAGGGTGCAAAATATGTATTTGTTTTGATAAAATTTGCAAGAAATATCAATATTTTATTTCAAGGAATTGTCAATATGTAGAATAAAATAAAATAAAGGAAACTAAATTGTATTCAAATAAATTGTTCAAAGTGTCCACCACCATCGAAGACAGGCATTCAGTCTTCTAGTCATTGAATCTCGTACCCGCTCAAAAATTATTGGTGTGTTTCTTATTGTTTCACAGGCGTCTACTATTCGGTTTCTTAGATCTTCCTCGTTCGCTACTGGAGTTTTATACAGAAATCTAGCGGGCTTAGATCTGGGGACCTTGGTGCCCACGCCTGGTTAGGTTCTTCTACACCCCTACCGATTTATCGATTTGGATAGACAGTGTTAAGGAATTCCCTGGATACAACGCTAAAATGGGCCAGAGCCCCATCATGCATAAACCACATGCTGATACGAATTTCTAATGGTACATTCTGAAGTAGTCCCGGCAATTCATTTTCTAAAAAGTCTCTGTAAGTTGCGCCATTCAGTCGGAACGGAAGAAAGAAAGGACCTATCAAGTAATCATCAATTATTGCCGCCCATACATTTACAGAAAATTGATACTGATAATGTCTTTCACTAACTGCGTGCGGATTTTTTAGAGCCCAAACATGGTTGTTATGAAAGTTTGTAATAGCATTTCGGGAGAAGTTTGCCTCGTCCGTGAAGAGTACATATCTTATGAATTGAGGATTTCCAGCCATTTTTCTCAAAAACCACTGACACATAGTAATGCGCTGGGGAAAGTCTCGTGGCAGAAGGGCTTGTACCCTTTGAATATGGTATGGATAAAATTGTTGATCGTGGATAATTTTCCAAACTATGGACTCAGTAGAATTGAGAGCTTCAGCAATTATTCTTTTACTTGTTTCTGGATTCTCCTCGAGAGCGTTCAAAACAGCTTCTTCCAATTCTGGGGTTTCGACTGCTCGTGGTCTTCCAATAATATCAGCTGCCCTCTTAAAGCTACCTGTTTCTGCTAAACGACGGTGGAGACTGGTAAATGTTGGAGCTGAAGGCAGTACTCAATTAGAAAATTGCTCCTGGTAAATACGTCTTGCTTCGCGCGCATTGCCATCCTCAAGGCCATAAACAAAATGCATATCGGCTAAATGAGCATTATTGTTTAAATAATCCATTTTTTCAAAATTAGTGTTCTAAAACTTACAGAAACTTCAACAAAACAACAAAACGTTTAACTGTCACATAATATGTAATTACCAAAACTACTTACTTAAACGTCAAATTCATTTCCTAAGCATTCTTGTGAAAAATGCGAAATAATGGTAACAACTTCAACACGCATCGATTATCAAATAATCAACTTGATATTTTCAAGTCCAAATATCTAGAAAACGGTTGCTTATAGCGACTTGTAACAAGGGTAGCTTTTTTACGTAGATATGATAGAGGAATTGGTATTTTTACTGAAAATTCAACTCATGTATAAAAAATCGCATATGCCACAGTGCAATTGTCAGTTTGACAGCGGCAAAAGTTAGCTGCAACTTTTACAGCGACAAATGCACTGGTGGTTTTTTCACTTATCCATTTGTTTATCAATTATCGCGGTGTTGGTTGCCAAAATAAATAAAGTCTGCATTATGTGTCTAAATTTCTTTTTCATTAAATTGTCCTGCCGAATTACACTCGATGTTTGTATTGATATCGGGTAAATTTGTGTTGTTCGAATTCTAAACTGTTTCCTTTAGCAATTTGACTCGAAAAACTGTCAACCTAAAAACGCTCTACCTTCGGTGTCGCGTTTTTAATAGTTGACAATTTTTCTCGTCTAATTGCTAGGCAACAGTTTCCCATTAAACAACTCAAATTTACCCGATAAAATACAAACCTCTCGTGCAATTATAAGTGAAAAATGTGCTAGAAGTACGCTCAAAAAAGTTATGAATCTTCAAAAAAAAGACGTGTAGGTGGCGCCCCCTACGAGAAGAGCAATATAACATCAGGTTCGAATTCGACACCTCAAAAAACCTCCAATACCAATTTTCGTTTAATTAAGGTCAGTATTTCGAAAGTTATTTAAAAAAAAAAACGAAAATAAAAATAAAACTTCAACACCCTGTATCTTGGAAACGAAGCGTTTCCGGACATATATTTATTTGGACAATTCATATTAGAATATTGTGAGGAATCACCTCCTTAGTTTGTCAAAGTACCCCTGACTCACCCTGTATTTGAACATTTGTTTTGTAAACTGTGTACTGTATTGTAAAAGTATTGACTTTGTCGACAAAATGTTCCATTTCAAACTCTAAAGCTTACCTACCCATATACCAAGCAACTTGACACTATGCCCATCTGTTAGAGTTGCATTGGAAGATACAATGAGATCTGGTTTTTCTCAAAACTAGGCAAAATCTTGTTAGAGCCGAACCATTCAACTGCTAATTCCAAAGTGTCTGTGATCAATTCCTCCACATCACTGTTACGATCGATTAAAGTTGCGTCATCGGCAAAAATAATACTATTTTTGGAAAAATATCAAATAAAGGTCATTTATGTATACAATGAATATAGTCTGTCCCAAGATAGAGCCTTGAGGCACCCCATGTATGAGTTCCTCCAAATTTGATTTTTCACCGTTAGCCAGAACCCACCGAGATTTACCCCATATATAAGACTTGGATAAATCTAGAGGACGTATAAAAAACTTGTTCATAAATACATTCGAAACACGACCTTGCAAAACTGTGCTAATTTTGGTTTGATCGATCCTCTTGGCCTAGGGTCTTGGACGCCTCGGAAATTTCAAGCAATAGGAGACGGATAAGTTCGATATATTCCTGCATAAATGACGAAACAACTGTGAAATCTCAATCTCCCTCTCGCGTATGCCCATCACGATCGTTGAGAAATCAGATGCAGAAAAGTCAATCTCAGCTTTCGATTGCAAACCAATCACAAACAGGGTCATTATCGTCAAAACAATTTCGTGAAATCTGCGGATAAACATGGCATGATTGCAGTTTTGAGGATGCGAATAGCCGAAGAGAATGTGTTCATCTTTCTTTGGAAAGTGAAAATTAACTGTAACTTCACATGCAAACATACGATTTCACGAATTATCGTTTAGAGATGAGAGAGTTTTTACGATGTCCTGGATCTCTTTTTTAAACAGTACAGTTCAATATTTTTTGTATAACAACTCGTACAGTGTCCGCCGTAAAGTTGGCTAAATATGTGAACAAATAGTTATATTGAATAACGTCTGGATGTTTTTTGGGCAGGTATCACAATTATTTTTTCCCTATCTTGGGTTTTATCTCCCCCTAAAAGTAAAATCTGTTAATTATCTGTTCTAGAAAGGGCAAACTACTAAATTATACGTTACTGCGGTTTTGGTATTCCGGATTCAAAAATAAACTAAAACATCCCACATTATTTCCACTCGATGTTTACCACATCCTCTTCAATTATTAGGATTGTTATAACATAACAAATATTTTTCTGACCCATATGTTATAGTTTAACCATTTTCAATTGCAGAAGCTGAGCTGAGCTGAGCAAAAGCCAGTAGCGTCTCTGTTCTGGGATCGAAATAGGTTTTAAAATATTCTATAGTTCTGTTGTGTTTTGTTGGAAAATGTGGCTTTTTTTCGACCATAGGAAAATGAAATCATAATGATCCGATTGCCTATTAATACATACTTCCTCGCTTATGGCATACTTTTTTTATTCTAACGTAATTTTAAAGTATTCAAATTTAATTAGTTATATTCGCCTCTGCTGCTCAAAGGATACCGCTTCAAGATTGCGAAACTTGTTTTTTTTGCTTCTGCAATTGTAAATGGTTCAACTATACCTATAACCATTGTTATAAAAGTTTTACAATTTGTATAGTTAAACCATTTACAATTGCAGAAGCATAAAACAATAGTTTCGCAGCCGTGAAGCGGTATCCTCTGAGCAGCGGCGGAGATAACTAATTTCATTTAAATATTTTAAAAATACGTTGAAATAAAAAAAAATATGCCGTAAGTGAGGAAGTATGTCAGAAACATAATCCGGGTTCATATGAAATCTTTCAAAGGGCGTGAGACGCACTATAGCCGAAGAAAAACAACCAAAGTTTATCTGCTTGAAAATTTGAACGTTAAAAACATGCTCAAAATGTTTGATGAAAAGTATCCCTTGATAAAAGTTTCATATGCAACATATAGAACTATATTTAGCTCAGAATTCAATATAGCATTCGGCTTTCCAAGGTCAGACACCTGCAGTGCGTGTGACACACATTTGGCAAAAATAAAAGGATTGGAGGCTAGAAAACGAAGCAAAGAGGACAAAACATCTGTATAATATAAACAAATAGAGAGGGACATAAAAAAACCTTGAAATAGAAAACAAGTTACACAAATCAAAAGCAGAAGTATTTTATCAGAGGAAACGTGATGCAAAGAACTTATCTGTTTAGATTACGCCAAAAATGTGCCCGTACATAATATAACAACAAATTATGTTTATTACAAAAGACAACTTTGTAACACCCTGTGGGTGTTATTGTTTTTTTATTGGTCCCAGAGTAAGCTATTTTAATTTTTTGTTCGTAATTCATAAATTCCAGATTCTTGAATGAAAAGGGGCTCATATTTCGAAATACATAAATGGGTTGTTGTAGAATATTGTGTAACTGGCAACCCTGAAAAAAATAGCGCGCGAGAATTGTAAAAAAAAGAGGAAGCCTCTAACCTAACCGGGAGAGACATCGGGGGTTCCCGGTTTATGTGTGTCTGAACCACAACAAAATATTGTATCTTCTGCATTGATCAAAATTATAACATCATAACTATTATAAGTACAAAGTGGCAGTGTGCATTATTTACTTATTAACAGACCAAAGACTGAGCTAGTTGGCGCCCAACAAAACAAAAATCAAACGAACAATTCCACATAAAACGTGTACAGGGTTTGCTCGTATAAAAATATATATTTCTGCCGAACGAATAGGTTCATACATTTTGAAGTCATTGCCATTTACAGATATGCAACAATGTTGTTGATGTTTTTCGTCTGAGAATATCTAACAAAGCACCGTTGATTCAACTTTGTCAAGTCGGCAGAATACACGAGAAGCTGGAGTAGACTTTGGCCAAGATCCCTCATCGACAGGGGAATTTTGTGACCAATGAAAATGCAAATGATAGCTTCGTTTGGGTTTCAGACCGGGATTTGGAAAGTTTGACAGGTAGTCGGAAACGAGTCTGGTTGCGGGCTTATAGCCAAAAGTTGTTTACACACCCGGGCCGCCGCTTTTGACGGCGGACTAATGTTTTTCGGTTAATTTTATTTTTCCATTTTAATTTATCAATATTATTTTTCGATGAATTTTTTCAAAGGTGTGTAATTTTTTCAAAGATCACTTGAATTCAATATGAGATGCATTTTAATTGAGAGGCAAAGTCATTTAAGTTTTATTTTCACTCGAAAATAAGTCATTCTAAACAAAAGACAAAAAGTACTATTTTATATATTGAAAAGTTATTCAAAAAAGACCTCGCATATTAAGCCGAAGGGACGAATATGAGTCCGACAGACTAATGGTGACCAAAAATAACAGTGCCTTACATTCTAGTATAAAATCACTCTATCAAAATTGGTGTTATATGTAGGAAAATCTAATTTTTCTGCATATACCCTGGTGACAGCAGCTGCCCTTATAATATATAAATATTATATGTAGAAACATTTTTAGAAAAAGATAGTGTGACTATACTTCACGAGAGGAGTTGAGATAATATAAGTAAGTATGGGAAATTTCATTATTTATCTAATCGGGTGAACGAATTGATTTCAAGTTCGTACATTTTTTATATATTTTTGGTAGGAAAAGTATTGAAAGTTCATTATCATTTTTATATATAAAACAAAGAAATGGACAGCAGAGCCCATTTCTCTTTGTACAAATGGCGACATCGGCGAAATAGTTTATTTTAAAATAATTTTTTTTTGAAAAAATTAAAATAAAACAGAACGGTCATAAAGAATTTTGTTTCCCGTTACAACTTTCCATTTACTCATTCAACATTCATGTTTTGTCCACATCACGTTCAGTGTTCTACATGTATCCATGGACTATTGGAAACAAAGGCAGTGACTCCGTTACCTCTCTAGTCCATCCCTTTTTATTTAATTTTCTTGGTGAAGGTGTTAGACATTTGGAGATATTTTGTGACTCGTGTGGAGGCCAAAATAAAAATTACACGTTAATTTGTGCTCTTCCTTACATAGTACATACTGAAAAAACTAGATTCAGTTAAAATAACATTTCCAATCAGAGATCAGTTACATGGAATGTGTGAAAGATTTTGGTGTCATTAACCAAAAAATACATGCAGAATTACCCGCGGACTGGTATGCTCACTTCAAATCTGCCAGGGCAAAGCCTATGCCCTTCGAAGTTATTGAAGCCGAACAACGTCTTTTTAGAAACTGGGCGCCAATAAAAGAAGTGAAAATTTTGAGGGAACATTCGCAATTAATCTACTACAGAAACATCTTCAATGAGATGTGAGAATCAAGCCTCATAACAGATAGAAAATTTCGATCTAATAAACTGCTCAAAGCTGGAGAATTTGAACTTCTCGTTGATTTGTTATTTGATGGTGAATTTAGTGTATGACAAATCTTCAAATACTTAGTACAGGGAATTTAAAATTTTAGATCCATTACCATTGAGTCATGCAAAGTGGAAAGATTTAGAAGATCTTAATAAGTTTTGCAGACCCGAAGCCCAGCAATAATTTAACAGCATTAAATATCCAAGAAACTGACACTGGCCACCGCAGAAATTAAGTATTACTGCTACTTTTAATTTCAAACAAGTGAGAATTTTTTTATAAGAAAAAGTTAGTTATAAGAATCATAATGTTTTGTAATAAATAATTCCTCTCTTTGTTGAATTTCTTTATCCTTTGATTTAATTTACAAAGTAAACATTATAAAAAATAATACTAAACATAGAAGCTACATTTGTGTATTATTTGGAATATTATTCACCCCAAACGTTCAAAAATATAAAGGTCCTAATGTTTTAGAACAGGTTTTCTCGAAATCCCGTTTTTTGACATAGCGTCTTCATTGCCTGTGGTCTATTTCCGGGATACTGGAAAGTGACGGTAAGACGTAAATATTTTAGTTAAAATGATTATACACGAAAACCTTATTCTAAAAAAACTTTTTAACAAAAAATTAAACCGACGAAATACGGAACTGAAAAGTAAAAAATAAAATAAACCTTCCTAGTCTCAGTAACTAAGCTCCTAAACTAATGTAAGTAACTAATTTTGAGTCGGCGCCAAACAAACAAGCAAATGAATTAGGTAAGGCGTAAAATGATGGCATCGAGTTGCGCGGTGACATTCTCATAATTTTTTTGAAGTAATTTAATGATGTTCGTTGATTGTTCGTTTGGCGCCGACTCAAAATTAGTTACTTACATTAGTTTAGGAGCTTAGTTACTGAGACTAAGAAGGTTTATTTTATTTTTTACTTTTCAGTTCCGTATTTCGTCGGTTTAATTTTTTGTTAAAAAGTTTTTATTTTTCAATTTTTTGTGGCTGAAATCTACTAATTACTTCCTACTTGTTTTTTTATTACTTCCAAAATACTTACTTACCCACCTTACTTCAACTATTACCGGTTAAATAATATGATTATCTACTTTTACTATTTGTTGTAATATAAATTATTTTTGTTATTCTGGTTAGTTTATTTCAGTACTTTGGATATCATTCCATCCTCTCATAGAATATAATGATTTTGACGGATGTGGAACAAAAATAATGTTACTAGCGATCTGTCATTGTCAACTACGTATGTGTGTACCAATGTTCACGAGTGAAAAATCAATTATCCCCTATTTTTCTTCCCGTAAGGGTGGATAACTTCATTCGAAATCCAAATATAAGGTATACCCTAACTATTAAAAAAAAATCATCCAAATCGAAGAACCCAGTACAAAGTTATGCCTGATGGAATCGGTTAACGGACCAGAATTCAGAGGGTGAGTGATCAATATCCTTCATTTTGCTACCCTTAGGGGTGGATTTCATCTTTTAAATTCAAATGGAACCACCTTCGAAGTACACCCTATCCAATTATCGGAATCGGACGCCTCAGTAAAAAGTTATGAGTGATCATACATAAAAAAAAATGATGATAAAAAAAAATATACGCGTCGACTAGAGAACCTCCTCCTTTCTGGTTTCGTCGGTTAAAAATATTAAATTTCCATTCTATATGGTTCTTTGAATACTCCTAACCAACGCTCGTCAAGGAAGACCCTGTATGTATAATAAACACCTCGAGAAGTGAATGCATTAACGTTTCATCGAATTATCTTCATCTTTATATGGAGGAGTGAAATAATATTCTTTAGTAATTGAAATTGCTCCATTCACAACATTGCGACAATGCTGTTGTTTTGTAATCTTGCATCTTGCAGCAGATTCAAGTGAACATCTAACGGTGTGCCTATTTCATAACATTGCTTTATACGAGGTGTCCGTAAAATCTAGATTTGTTCCAGTGTCCACGATACCCGAATCCTCTCTAGCCAGCAATGAGTCTGACAAACGATATGAATCCGTACTTTCAAAAAATGATGACTGATTTATTTATCTGATGGCATGTCATAATGACAACGTTATGTCACTCAATTTTGATGACATAAGTAAGCTCATTATGGTACTTAGTCCCATAATGAATTCAGGAGTTACCTCACGAACAGAATCCAAACTGTGAGAATAGATGAAATTATAAGCAGTGAGAAGTATATTGATACGGGGATACCTCAAGGTACGCTTCTTGGACCAACTTTATTCAATCTGTACATAAATGAAGTATTCTCACTAGAAAGTAAAGGAAAAATTTTAGATTTTGCAGACGACACAATATTCTATAAGGCAAATAATTGGCAAGAATTAAAATATACCGTAGAATCAGACTTTGACACAATAAAAAACTGGCTTGAATATAAACTATTAACAATAAATTTGGAGAAAACCCAGTACATGCCATTCAGTTGCAATAGCACAAACAAACCACCCTTTTCACATATAGATCTAGGCAATCAACACTTAAAAAAGGTGAAGTATTTAGGGGTAATTATTGATTCACATCTCAAATGGAATGAACACATAAACTTCATTTGCAAAAAGTTGCGAAGTATTCTTTATAAATTCAAAACCTTAAGAGAAATATTCTCCACCCACCATCTGAAAATCGTTTACCTCGCACTTGTGGAAAGTCACCTCCGATATGGGATAGCATGTTGGGGAGGGGCTTTTCGAACACACCTTCGTCCTCTTGTAGTACTACAAAACAAGTTTCTAAAATTGATACATTCGAAAAATTCACGCTTTCCAACAGACAACTTATTTTGCGAAGCCGGTGTTTTTGATATTCATCAACTCTTTTATTTCAATATCATTTTAACGTACCACAAGAAGAAAAGTTATCGCTTACCGCCAAAAGATCTTCATGTCATTCCATTAACACAAAAATCACTCTTACAGCATACCTATACCTATCTAGCCCCAAAATTATTCAACACGCTTCCGAATACAATAAAAAACATAGACATATTTCACCACTTCAAAAGGCAATTGAGACAATTTATATGTAGGCAGCCAAGACAAACGATTTCCAATTTTGTTGACAAAAAAAATATTTTAAATTAAGTTTATATCAATGTAAGCAATATGTGAAAGAAAAAAAATTTTTATTACTTTTATCATGTAACCTTATAGTATATATAAATTGTCCATTTTATTTTATTTTTTCAATAAAACTTCTAACATACCCTTATCTTTGATAACATTTGTGTCATTCAAAGAGCATACAAACAATGTTAAAGCATTGATATGCATCAACCCTTACATTAATTATAGTTACACATAGATGGGGGTGTGCGAATGTGATTGTAAAAATTTGTCTTTACATTTAGATAAGTCTGATATTCAATGGATTTTTTCACATTTCCGTAATTGTTAGTCAGTAGGTTCATTATTTATAAATTTAATCGTATTGTATTTTATTGTATTGTATTTCTCGAAACAAGTGTGAACAACACTTATCGAGTACTCATTTATTCACCTTTATCTGTTATTACATAGTTTTGTATCCTTTTCCTAAGTGAATAAATAAAAATACTTTTTTATGCGAAACAAGTGCATCAGCACTTATCTCTCACTAAACTTTATTCATTCACTTCATTCGTTATTTCCTATCAGTGTAAACTATATTTTTTATCCTGAATAAAGTTATTCTTATTCTTATTCTTATTACGGTACTAAGTACCATAATGCAATTACGCTATTTCATATACACTCCGTGATTTTTCCGGCAAAAGGGAGTCCACGATATTTCGCGTCATTTCTTCCAACTCAGAAGGTAAACTACCAGTTTCAGAATCACTCATTATTTTTTAAATTATATTCAATTCTACGTGACAATTATGTTTGAAGCAGATAAATAAATATTGCCGTTACAACCTGACGTTGTCAAGGAAATGGCAAAGCAAAGCACAGCTCACACATACAGAGTGGTCCAACGAAAAGTATGCACCTAGCTTTTCTCCTTTGTTTAGAATTGAAAGCAAAAATGCTCGGACACGTGGAGTTTGCTTTTGAGGGGGACACATTTTAGACATATTTTTCAACCTGTGCCTTTAACGCCCTAGCGAGGGGGTGTCACAACCCTAAAATTTTAAATGGAAAGTGGGGTCGAGTGATATATCATTTGAACGGGCACAAAATTATCTTTCTAATGGTACCCTATTTATTGAAATTTATTAGAACAGTTAATGCGAAAACGGCTTTAAGAACAGTTACCCGATAATTTTGGTATTAATGAAAAATACAAATAAGTTTTGGTTATTAAGAATCAAAACATTTACAATTAGTAGTACTTACGTTTCAATGTTTGTTACTTGTAACAGTGCTTTGTAAAAAAAGTAAACAAGCTGTTAAATTGATTTATTAAAACGTTACTTCAACAAGTGTTGAAAATGTGACCCACTTGCTTCCATACAATAATACAGATTTTGTTCAAATCTATTTCTAACATTTTGTTGCATATCAGGTGTTATGCTTCTGTATTGTGCTGTAATCCGTTGGCGAAGATCTTCTATGGACTCGGGCTTCGTAGCAAAACATTTATTTTTCAAGTGTCCCCATAGAAAAAAGTCCAAAGGCGATAAATCAGGTGACCTGGCAGGCCATTCAATTGGGCCTCTCCTTCCAATCCACTGTCCGGGGAACCGGTTATCTAAAAATTCTCTTACAGGAGCAGCATAGTGCGGAGGTGCTCCATCTTGCTGGAAATGAAGCCGATCGGCATCATGATTTTGGTCGTCTTCTATTATCTGTGTTATGAAAGGATCAATTGCATCGTCAAGAATGTTTAAGTAGACTTCACCAGTTAAATTTCCAGGAATGAAAAGTGGTCCTATGATATGACTTCCTAATATGCCACACCAGACGTTTATTTTTTGAGGGTATTGGGTATGAACCTCACGGAATAAATGTGGGTTACTGTCATCCCAGTAACGGCAATTATGCCTATTCACAGCTCCATTCAAATAAAATGTACACTCATCGGTAAAACAAATGTTAAACAATAAGTGCGGATCTTCAATTAAACGCTGGCTCATTTGTTCACAAAATTGCAGCCTTCGATCAGGATCATCCTCATTTAGTTCCTGTACTAATTTAATTTTGTACGGATGAAATTTGTACGCTTTTAAAATCCGTATTATGGATGAACGGGAGACTCCTGAGGCTTCAGCTAGTTGACGGGTACTTTGAGTATGATCCAATTGAACATGCCCCAAAACAGCGACTTCCACAGCTTCATTTCTGATGGGGTTCTGCGGCTGGTGTTTCACATTACAAACAGATCCGGTATCGACAAACTTTCTAACTTGGCAACATACGAATCATTAACATTTTTATCGGGATGACTGTCCTTAAACAAGCGAGCAGTTAGTCTAGCACAACTATTATTTTGAAAATAAAGTTTAACAATTTCAACTCGTTCTGGAATGGAATAAACCATTTTGTACAGTGAAATTAAAATAACTTCAAAAGCGACCAGACTGAATCAATGAAGGGACTAAAATAAAAGTTTGCCTAAATTCTTTTCCTACACTTATTTGCAGTTTTTTTCGACAAAAAAACGCAAATGATAAATGGGGATTTTTTGTGATGAAAAAAAATTACATTGAAATGTTGCTTTCGGTAAAATGAAGTAATTTAGAAATGATTGCAGTTATTCTGATTCCTAATAACCAAAACTTATTTGTATGTTTCATTAATATCTAAATTATCGGGTAAATGTTCTTAAAGCCGTTTTCGCATTAACTGTTCGAATAAATTTCAACAAATAGGGTATCATTAGAAAGATAATTTTGTGCCCGTTCAAATGATATATCACTCGACCCCACTTTCCATTTAAAATTTTAGGGTTGTGACGCCCCCTCGCTAGGGCGTTAAAGGCACAGGTTGAAAAATATGTCTAAAATGTGTACCCCTCAAAAGCAAACTCCACGTGTCCGAGCATTTTTGCTTTCAATTCTAAACAAAGGAGAAAAGCTAGGTGCATACTTTTCGTTGGACCACTCTGTATACTTACTCCTTTAAAAATAGTTGTCATTGTGACATATCAAAAATGCAGTTTTAAATTTTTCGAAAATGTATTAATATAAATGCCATCAGATAAAATTTTGTATGTAATACGAATCATAAACAATCATTATGACTTGTACCATAATGATCGTCTTTATGATCCTTATTACATAAATACCTATTATTTCATCCAAACAGACCATACAGGTCTAATTACATGGATATTAGCTAAGTACATGCTTATAAAACAATATGTAATGTTAAAGGTAAAAAAAGATAAACACACATATATATCTATTTGAGAACCAAGAATGAAATTAAAATAACTGTTTAGTCTATCAAACATCGGATTGATATTAAACGTGATTAACTGAAAGATTGTAATTATGGTGTCGTATTGATAATTTGAGTAAGAACTATATTCCTGTAAGATTTTTGTGATTGGGTCCAATTGAGATCTTTTAGAACATTGAATTCATTGGCAAAACGAAGCATTCCCATTCTCGGAACATGCTAGTGGTATGGTAAACATAGTTGCAAAACGAGTTCTTCTGGGTGGAACGTTGAACTTTATCATCGATAATAAATAGGGTGAATTTATTTTGTTATTAAGTAATTTGACTAAAAATATTAGGTATCCAACCTTCCGCCTATTTTCCAATGACAGTATTTTGAAGTCGTTCCTCAAATCAGTTGACCTCTCCGTACGGTAATCAGGTCGTACATTGTATTTTTTGTTACAAAGATATCGTAAACATGTATTCTGATTTTTTTCTAATTGAAATAGTGTTGGTTGGTATTCGCAGGATCATATATTAGAGCCAAATTCCAATTTATTCTTGACAAGCGTGTAGTAAGGGCGTTTGAGAGTATGTATATTTGTGAAATTTGACGTTTGCCTAATTAGGAATCTAACATTCTATTTGCGCTTTCCCAAACGTTTTCAATATGTGTTTTGAAAGATAACGAATTATTATATACAAGACCTAAGTCCCTTTTCTCTTCTGTACTTCGCTTAAGGATTTCCCCATTCAACATGTATTCGAACAGTACAGGATTTTTCGATCGAGTTATGGACATAATGCTACATTTTCCAATGTTGAAAAACAGTTTATTCTTTCATGGAGGCTATTTAAATCTTTCTGTAACAATTCACTGTACCTTACTGCACGAACATTAAAAAAAAATTAGAGGTTAAGGGTCACCCGGATGGAAGAAGTTCCTTTCGATTAATTAGTGAAGGAATTGTAATAATTTTTTTTTTTTTAAGTTATAATAATTTTTTTTTTATTATTAACAAATATAATGTAATATAAACTTAATCAGTTGGCTCAATTTTAGTACATACGCATTGATATTGTAATATTAAAATATAATTTGCTTTTAAATTTATTAAAGTTATGACGCGTACACTTGCTAAACACACAATAATGGAGAGATTATAACGCGTATGACTTGGTTAGCACAATAGTAAAGAGAGGTTATAATGCGTACTTGCTAAAAATACATAAGCATTCATTATTGTCTGTATAAAATCTCTACTTACCTAACTCCATCAGCAATATCCGGAACTTGTGCAGAAACACTGTCAGGATTCATTATTGTTATTATTTTTTATTATTTATTATGTACAAAAAACCTGTAAACACTCAACAAAAATAATCGTCGCGACACCACACTGTTCAATGTGAAATAGAAAGACGAAACGAAAATAACTGGTTTGCCTTCTATGAGAGAGAGAGAGAGAGAGAGAGAGAGACAGACAGAGAAACACGCGCACGCCGCACGGCTTATAACCACAGCGAAAGTCTCGTTACAACTTTTGGTCTTAATTCCGTCTAGCCCTCTTTCGCAACGCGCGATAAGGAATCCGTGAACATTACGCATTCTGAATGTTTGAACACTGTTGGCAGGTCGTTGATAAATAGTACAAAATAAAATAATCAATAAAAAATATTTTTAAAGTCAAACTTTCATTCAAATGCACCAAAAAGTTGAAAATAATTGCTTTTGATGTGTGACGTAGGTTATTCCGTGAGATATAGATTCAAGAGCTTGTCGCGCAAAGTTTTCAGTTCGAATACAAAAGCGACAATCTTTTGAATCTATAACTCACGGAATAACCTACGACGCACATCCAAAGCAATTACTTTTTACTTTTTAGTGCATTTGAATAAAAACTTGTCTTCAAAAAGGTTTTTCATTAATTATTTTATTTTGCGCTTTATAGTTCTTAAGTACGCCTTAATCTATGCATTTTTGTTAAAGCATCGATATTATGAGGCCTTTTTTCCTGTAAGTTCTGAGCTATCTAGTCCTTCAATGAGGAGATCATCTAAAGATGAACTCATCTGCCATCTTGGAGTTACCATCTTCAATTTATGAATTTTAACTATAAATCAATAATCCTCGACTAAATTCATAATCTCCGACCCCAAAAACCATGACATACCAATTTTGAATCGAATCGAGCCATAATTACAAAACTAGTCCGCCATCTTAAATTTGTGAATTTTGATAAAAAAATCATAATCTCCGACCACGAAAACCCCCCAAATACAAATTTTGAATAGAATCGGAACATAAACAAGAGATCATCGGCCATCTTGGAGCCGCTATTTTGATTTTATGAATTTTGAAGAAACATTTATAATCTCCGACCCTGAAAACCCCCACATACCAATTTTGAATCAAATCGGACCATAAACCTAAATTTCGTCCGCCACCTTGAAGCGTCATTTTGTTTGCTCCAAAAATGTATTACAAATTTTGAACCGGAAAGAATGACAGAATGACATACGGAACGAAGCAAGTTGAATAAAAGCTTGTAAAAAGGGTACCCAGGTTGGAACCCTGAGGAACCCTCGAGGTGGCCTCAAGTTTTTCTGAATGTTTTCCTTGATGCTGCACGATCAAAACCCAGTTTTCTAAATAATTTTTCATTAGTCTCAGAACATTATTTGTCAATCCATATTTATTCAACTTCTCCAGTAGAACATCGTGATCCACTTTGTCAAATGCTTTGCTAACGTCTGTGCAAATCGTATTTACCTGAGATTTATTTTCCAATTCCTTGTACACATAATTTGTGAATGTTAGGAGATTGATATCAATTGATTTATTCCTATCAAAGCCGTATTGTTCGGGTGTAATATATTTTTCTATATACTGATATAAGCTAGAATATATAATTTGTTCAAACAATTTTGCTGGTGCACACATTGATGTAGGTCTATAGTTTTCAATATGCATCCTGTTGCGAGATTTAAAAATTGGAGTAACTATAGATGTTTTCTATTGAGTTGGAAATACATTTTTTGATAAAATGAGATTGAAAATATTGCCTCAACCAATCACTACAAGCTTCAATAACATAAGGTGGTATCCCATCTATTCCCGTGGATTTTTGGGTTTACATTTTTTTATCGCGTTATCATAGTCCGATTCACTAACTGAATTTAACGAAAAACTATCGTTGAACGCATTGTTTCAGTCAGTGGAGTCAATGTTGTAAGTAGCTTTTGTTATGTCGAATATCGACAATAAAAAGTTCGCAAATGCATCGGCTGCTTTTGTTTCATCGATCATCGAACCATTGTGCATAAATTTTTCCTCGTTTATACTACTTTCGCTCTTATTATTGTCGTAATTCCAAAAATTACACATGTTTTTGGTTGAATCTGTTTCAACCTTGTTCATATATTTATTTTCTTCCGACTTAATAAAATTATTAATCTCAATGACCGCAATCTCCTATATCTCGCTTTTTCTCTTAATAAGTTTTTTATTTCTTTGTTGAACCATATTGGGAAACGATTTTGTCCTTCACGAACCGCATATCTAGGTATAGTTTAACCATTTTCAATTGCAGAAGCTGTTTCTATAGGGAGGAAATCAAAAACCGACTTCGCTAACACGAGCGTATATGCGAAGAAACGGAACGAAAAATAAGGTGTACTACTCGTAAACATTTTCCGTCGGCGAACGGTAGATCAAAAGAGCCGATAGTCAACGTGGGTTTGAGTGACAGCTGTTTGAGTGACCGCAAGCCAATGATAATGCTTGTAGGTGTGTCTTTACGTTGAGACTAATAAATCACCAGTTTCAGGAGGTCTTAGTAAATGAAAGCCAATAGCGTCACTGGTCTGGGATCGAAATAGGTTTTAAAATATTCTATAGTTGTTATGTGTTTTGTTGGAAAATATGGCTTTTTTTTCGACCATGGGAAAATGAAATTAGGATGATCCGATTGCCTATTAATACATGCTTTCTCGTTTATGGCATATTTTTTTATTTTAACGTATTTTTAAAATATTTATATATCTAAATAAAATTAGTTATCTCCGCCTCTGCTGCTCAAAGGATTGCGCCTCAAGACTGGGAAACTTATTTTGTATGCTTCTGCAATTGATAATGGATGAACTGTATACACTCTTCCACGATTTCATGCCATAAATTATAGAACTCTTCTAAAGCTGCATTTATATTATATTTTTCACATATGACTTTATTCCACTTGGTATTTTTTATAAGCTCACTCATTGTAGAAAACATTCTAAAATTTTCATACCAATATTAGCAAAATATATGTTTTTTAATATAATTTTTTCGGACCCACAACTCTTGTATGAATGAATGTAACAGTTTGAATTGTTATGTATCTTTGGTGTATCCTGTATGAGACGTTCCTATATGGTTGAATATATGGAAAGAAATCCATATCCAGTTGAAAAATATTATCAGCGGATGCAGCTGAAAAAAATTATAGCCATCCTCCATGTATGTTTGAAGGTTGTAGACGATGTGGTAACTTGATTACTATCGTTTCGGACGTCCATCGTCTTAATGTATTTGAAAGGTTTTCACGACGTTTCGAATGCTTGTATCTGCAATCGTAGTCAAAGCTCCTGAATTTTCTTCAAAGATGCTGTAAACAATGGCCGGTGAACTGCTGCGGATCTGATAATTTCAGAAATTGAGCAATGGTGCTAGGCATCTTCCCAAAAGTATTCATTCCAACTGGTTGTTGTTAGAATAATTCAGGAAAAACCGACGGTGAGTTGGGCGTAATGCGGCATATTCAAGGTAAAGATTCATGTAGATTCCAACGATGCAAAAACTTCGTTGAATGTTAGTTTTGGTATGTCATCAACGCTCAATTTGCAGAGTTCTTCACGATGCGACGGCACGTTCCGAATAATCTAAAAGTGGTTGCCACTTTTATCATAAGGAGTTTCATTCAAAAATTTGTCAAATAGTTCTCTTGTCAGAATTTTCCATTTTTTCGGACGGTGTCAATTATGCTTATATTCACGTTTTTGATTATTTTCAATCCAGTTTTTGTAATAGATAATTTAGACCACAGCACACTCCCATAACTTCGATTTTTCTTCGAAATAAACTAAAAGCTCCGTTTGCAGTTTCTTGAATTTCTGGTGGAAGAGGGCAATCTGAATCATCAATTTCAAATTTAACTTCCAGTATATTTATATTTGCAGCAGTTATAGGTACGATCACAAAGGAGCTAGACACTATTATTAATTTGTGGTCACTAATAAACAATTTTCAATTGTTTTTGCTTGCCATACCATCACGATTATTGATAAAATGTCGATTGAAAAATCTCCAAACCCCTTCAGAAACATTTTTTTGGGTTTATTTTAAATTTCTAGTAAATAATACTGGAAATACAGAATACAGGAATTTATTTCCAAGTGCTCTGTTAATTCAAGTGGCTGGAGCGTCTGCCTCGTAGTCCAGAGATCGTAGGTTCGAATCCTAAATAAAAATGTGTTTTTTCCTTTTTTTAGTATTAGTAACAGCTGTACTAATAAGTAAAAGTGTTTTTATTTAGTTCGTAGGGTTGCTCCACTTTTAACACTGGTATCATAAATGACAATTTGTAATATTTTTATACCACTTTTTATTTAGTGTTTCTCCTGTTGGCGGAAGCCGTAATGTTCATTCGACATAATCCCGCAGTATATCTTGCAATGCATGCATCGAAAGGCGTATATCGATTTCAAACGAACCCATGAATATAGATAGGGTATTGAAGGTTGAGGGATTTCGAATGTATTCGATATGAGGTTTTGTAAGCTCGAATTCCCAAAGGAATCGGCTCGAGTAGATTTCGATAAAAGCATATTGGTTGTATAGGAGAAAACGTTGAGATAATATATAGGGTGTACTCAAACCTCTTGTACACTCGTGAATGATGAGTGTATAGTGCCATTTTATAACGAATTACAGTGGTTAAGAATCCGAGGAAAAAATCGAACATATGTTTTGTTCTTTGTCAAATTCGACAAAATCTTAGGAAGCGCCGCTTGCCTAACCTCAGCTGTCTTGATCAGAGCTGTAATTTAACGCAATTGCCGATGCAGTAATGTGGAATGTTGAATTGTTTTTTTTTTATTTTTATTTTTTTTATTTTATTTAATGGTCATGAAAGATACAGACAGACAAAAGTCCACTAAAGTACCTACATTATTACATTTAATTTTACTTATACTTAAACTTATATACTAATATTAATACTAATTTCAGACAGCAATTGAGACAAAGTAACAAAGAAAAAGTGTTTTTTTGTTAGTTGTTTGCTTTTACTAATTTAAGCAGAAATTATTTGATACATGAGTCGTTTCAAAGTGGTCTTTAATTTTATGTGGGATTTGGAGAAAATATCGATTTGATCAGTGTACCTGTTAGCATTTCGAACAATTCTACATAGAGGAGAGTTTTGAGACGAATTAGTTCTCCAAAATGGTATGCGGAACAAGTGGCTAGTTCTAAGTGGCCTAATGGGAACGTTGATTTGAATTTGATTCAGTATATTAGCATTATCTACGAAATTTGAGATGATTTTGTGAAAAAATAAAATACCAGAGATCACTCTTCTACTCGATAGTGATATAATATTGAAATGTTTTCTCGCATTTTCAATGTCGCCGTTGTAATTGAAATTTTGTTTGAAACAAATATATTTGACAAATTTGTTCTGAATGTTTTCCAGGCGGTTTATATACGTTTTGTATTGAGGACTCCATATAATAGAAGCGAAATTTAGCTTACTGTACACAAATGCATTATAAACACAAATTGAAGACTTGATGTTTTCGAAATGTTTACATGTTCTCATTACATAGCCTAACATTCTTGAGGCGAAGTTTGCGATTGATTCGACATGTAGATCAAAAAGCAGTTTGGAATCGAATATAATTCCTAGGTCCCTAATCTTACTAACCCTGGTTATTTGATCATTCCCTATAGAATAATCGAAGTGTACTGGATTGATATTCCTTGTGAATGTGATGCAATGGCATTTTTGAAAATTCAAATATAAGTTAGACGAGTTACAATATTCACTAAGTCTATTAAGGTCATCTTGGATCTTGTGACAATCGATTAAATTTCGTACGGTTAGGTAAAGTTTCATATCATCTGCATATAACAGGAAGTTGGCATGTTTAAAACACGACTTTATGTTATTTACATAAATGATAAAAAATAAAGGTCCCAGGTGTGATCCTTGAGGGACACCTGATGAGGAAATATACTCTTCCGAACGGAATCCTTGAACTGTTACAGATTGGGACCTATTCTTTATATAAGATTCCACCCATCTCAATAGTGAGCCTCGTACCCCAACCTCAGCAAGCCGCTCGAGAAGAAGATTATGGTAAATGTATAAAAGAGTACATTGCTTGCGATATATATTCAATTGATAGATATTCAATTTCGAAGTGATGAAAACAAACGAACCTCGTTATATCCAAACTGATAGATAAAGTCAGAACTAGTAGACGAGGTCAATTTCCGCTTTGAGGCACTTATCGAATCACAATGATCAAAAAAGCACACACAAAGGACAGAGTATTGAATTGTTTCAGAAATAATATCAGCCATCATCATGACCTAGTGCGATTCAGAATAAGATGTGAACACTGTTGCCAACTAGTGTTTCCAAGATTCTCTGGTTTTTACAACTGAACACCGAACTGTTCCGTGCGTATTTTGAAGAGTGGAAGACAATAGAAATCACTCGTCGCATTTATGAATGAAGTAGGAAATTTCAATTCCGGTTGGATTCGGGAGTCACCAATCACGAGTTCTGATATACTCTGCATATCTAAAATAATTAAACGCTTCGGGCGTTTTCGTACTACAGATATTAATATAATATAAATTATTTTTTCATATAATGTTTTTTTATTAAATATATCGCGATATTAAGGCTCCATATTGACATGACAATTTCTTTTTTCAGAATTGCATGAAAACAACAGTTTATTGAATGTGTAAATAATGTAAATTGGCAAATATTTTATGAAATAAATAATCCTGATGAATCTGCGGATCTCCTGGTCAATATGTTATCAACATTTTATAACCAATGTTTTGTGGAAAAACTTATAAAAAGTCCAAGCTAGAAAATAAAGACTTTGTTTTTGACAATGACATGCAACAATTAAAACGCACCTTGGATGCCGTACAAGTAGTTGCTTGTTCAACAAAATATAATGAAGACTTTAAGGTATATAATACTCTAAAGGAGTATAAAAATAAAATAAAACAAGGGAAACTAAACGCAAATAATAAACGACTTCTAACTTCTGATAATAAACAAAAAGCAGCATGGGATATTATCAATAAAAATAAAAATTCACATGTGACATCTGAATTGACAGCTAATGAATTTTCGGACTACTTCTCTGATGTTATTAATAATTTAATGATCAACTTTAATAATGTAGATGACAAAAAGTTTTAAATTTTTTTGAATAATGCACCTAATGCTAATAAATCATTTTTTTTATTTCCTGTTTGTGACATTGGAATCAAAACTATAATATCTCAATTAAAAAATAGTAAATCTAAAGATGATAACAACCTTAACAGTAAGGTTCTAAAACTGGTCAGCGATTCACTTGCTAGGCCTATCGCACATTTAATAAACAGATGTATCGAAAGCGGGATTTATCCTCAAATATTTAAAATATCACAAGTTATCCCTATACACAAAAAAGGCGAGTTTAACAATACATCTATCATACCTGTTATCTCAAAATATTTGAAATCATTCTAAAAAACAGATTATTACAATACTTTGAAAAAAACAATCTATTAAATAATGCTCAATTTGGGTACAGACAGAGAAGATCTACTACTAATGCAATACGCGAAATGTATAAAAATATTATAGAAGCTTTTGAGGAGCGTAAATTATGCTGCGCAAAATTTTATGACATGTCTAAAGCATTCGACACGGTTAACCATGGTCTATTATTACAAAAATTAGAATATTATGGGATCAGAGGAAACGCCTTAAATCTAATTACATCTTATCTTGCAGGCCGTCAGCAATGTGTCAAATTTAACGGCGACACATCAAAACTTTTGAAAGTTAATTATGGAGTACCACAGGGGTCAGTCCTTGGTCCATTATTATTTATTATCTACATTAACGATATGCCTTTTAATCTGACAGATGTGCTTCCGATAATGTATGCTGATGATGCCACGCTTTTGCTAAGCGACACTCTGACTTCCAATCTAATTTATAACGCTAATGAATCTGAAAGCTTTATAATAAACTGGTCTGCAAGCAATTATCTTACTATAAATAATGATAAAACCAAAACTTTAGAAAAGGGAAACATGAATACCCCACAAGAGGTTATCTTGACGATGGAAGATAGTGACTAGGGTTTATCTTTCAGTCGCAGATGATTCCACATTTGATTTTATGAACATCCTGTTTATATTTTCAACAAATCAAAACTTTAGATTTCTTAACAAAAAATAAAATAGAGAATAATGAATCAATTAAGTTTCTCGTAGTGTATCTGGACTCGTCATTGAATTTCGCATCGCATATTCACAAATTATCAAAGCGTCTATCCACGTGTATATACATAATAAGACAACTTAGAAATAAAACAACAATAGATTGTTTGAAAGTAGCTTATTTTGGCATTTTTCACAGCATAATGACATATGGATTGATAGTATGGGGTTCATCATGTTATTTAGAGATAATATTCAAATTACAAAAAAAAAGTTGTCAGAATAATGGCAAATGCCAAATATGATGATCATTGTAAACCCTTCTTCAAAAATTTCCATATATTAACTCTGCGATCTTGCTTCATATACGAATGTTTGTGCTATGTCAAAAATTTAAAAGGTGAAAATAAATTGACCAAGCAGGAAGATATACACTACCACGATACTAGGGCAAAAACAAATTTAAGGCTACTCAAATATATACTTAGTAAATCGCAAAACTCTTATTTATATCTATCTTTAAGATTTTTTAATGTGTTACCTAATGAGTTTCAGACTCTTGACATGAGTATAAACACTTTTAAAGTACAAATTATAAATATACTTTTACAAAATGCCTTTTACACATTTGAAGAATATTTTAATTATTTCTACTCTTTATCTAATTCGTCGTCTGTCTAATAATTATATATTGTTGTATTACTATGTTCTGTATTTATGTTATGTTATTGACCATATTGTCACCATATATTGTGTTTTAATATTTACTACTATGTGTTACCATTGACTTGACGTATGCAAACATTATTTATGTATTTACTGCATCAATAAATTCTATTCTATTCTATTCTATTCATTAGTGGTTAGCTTCAGCTTTAAAAGATAATCGAACAGTATTGAATACCTGCTACAGGTTTATGTTTTGTGATTTGCTCATATTATCAAATCTGAAATAATAATAAAAATATAACGTTTTTATCAAATCACTTTTTCTGCCCGGCTCAAATCTTACAATAAAATTTTTGACTAGTTCTAACCTAGAGTTTTGAAACTACGAACAATTTCTTATTTCACACGCCTTTTCTCCCATTTTCTTCAAAGAAAATACTCAGCACGATGATTTCCTACTGCCAAACAAATGTATTATGAAAATGGATTCACTTCATTTCGTGTGTGACTGTCATAATATTCAACTCTTTCGGGACAATCTTGTATCTTTTCACAATGTTTTGATTTTGAAGACCCTAGCATTATCAAATTTTTGGGTCGATCTTGAGGTTATTATGCAGTCGATAATGTTATGGATAAAATTGTTCCTGCCATACCGTTCTTCATACTTTACTGTGGGTAAAACGATTGCTATAAGTCTCCCCGTTTTTCATTTATCACTTATCACAAACTTTTGGAATAAAATCACTTGTCGAACGTAAACCTAACCAACAATAACACAAACAGTGCTTCCGTTCTGATACTGAACTGAACTCCGAACTATGATATCGAAGTAATATATCAGTTCTTACACAAGATTAATAGAGGTCATTTTTGGCAAAATCACTCATTTTCGCAGCTCTCTTCATATTGGTATTGAATATAATAGGCTAAGAGCTGGCTGCAGAAAACCTGACCAATCGAGTAACAGAATGAAATGTTTTTGAAATGTTAGTACGCACAGCAAACATAAGAAAATCATTTACTATCTTGGTAAAATTTGTGCATAAGTTTTTTATGGCCTTTTTTCGGAAAACGCAACAATACCAATATAGTAACAGTTTGGAAATACTTTTGACAGCTAGTATTCACCGAGTTGGTCGAGCGGTTCAAGGCGCCAGATTTAAGCTGTGGTTCTTGAAAGGGAGCGTGGGTTCGAACCCCACATCTGACAGTTTTTTTCATCATTTTACTCGATTGGCCAGATTTTCTGCAGCCAGCCCTATAGGGGTTTGACGAGAGGAATGGGATTAGCTATGTGACACCATAAAAATTAAAGTTACAAAATTAATTACCACACCCAACGTCAAGTTGGAACGGAGGAATGGTCTATAAAGGTACTATATTCATATTTTTTATTGTATGAGCTAGACTTTTTATAAATTTATTGAAAATATAAAAAACACGTTATAGCTTATTAAAATTAATATCGTATATATATATATATATATATATATATATATATATATATATATATATATATATATATATATATATATATATATATATATATATATAAATACCCGAGATGATGAATGCTCGAAAAATAATAAATTTATACATATAACTTCCTCAGAGTTGAGTGTTAAACACTCAACGCTTCTAGTTTGAATAATCTATAAATATATACAGGATGTGATCTTCTCGCACAACTACCAACAGTTGATAGTCCATCAAAAAATAAAAAATAAACCTTTGAAATTTTTACGATAAGTCGTTAAAAAGCTAGAAAAGGAATAACAAAATATGTAGTACCCACCAAAACTACGCTGTTCGAATATATCCAATATTTCAGTACATTAATCGCAACGTTTCGTCCTTGGCCGAGGACTTCTTCAAGCTTTATTTTTTTATCTTTACATATTCTTCGTAGTATTGAATGCATTGATTATTATAAGAGTTTTTTATGTTTTTTATCAATTCCGGAGACATTGTGTCCTATTTGCAGCGGTGTGGGGATGAATGAAAATTGTCGAGTTGGTCGTTTAGGAAACTTCCGATTTATGTACTGAAGTCTTCTGATTAACATAATAAATTGCATGTTTATATTGGACAATTCCAATCGAGAAGTGATAAAAACGACCCAGTCGTCCAAAACTCGTAGGTTGAATACACATTCCACCAAGGGTCAGTTTAATTGGTGCAGATATGAACATAGACGAACAATTAACAAACAATGAATTATTTTCAAAATTATTACAATCCATCGAAAATGGAAATGAGAAAGTTAAAGTGGAACTGATAAAACATATAAATTCTGAAAATGAAAAATTGCAAGTTATCATCAGAGATCAGAATAAAAAGATATCTGAATTAGAACAGAAGTGTGAAAATCTCACAGAGAATTTTCTAGTTTTGGACAGGAGATCTAGAAAAAATAATATTATTGTATTTGGTTTAGAGTGTGAGTCCAACATCGATAGTGCAAGGTCGGCTATTGGAAAACTCAATTCCTTGTTGGGGACTAGTCTTTGTGAATCAGACCTCAACAACATTTTTCCTCTGAATAATACCTCCAAGCCAGCTGTGAAAATTGAGTTCATGTCATATTTGAAAAAGAATTCAGTATTCCAGAACATTTCAAAATTAAAAGGTAGCGACCTATTTATTTCACATGATCTTTGCTATGAAGATCGCTTGAACTATAAAATCCTGGCAAAACACATGAAGGAGGCCAGAGAGAGAAATCTTTCGGCAAAAATTGTTAACCACAAACTCATTGTCAACGGTAAAGCTTACACTGCAAAAGAATTAGAAAAGGAATGTGAGAGTCAGGAAAATTTTCAAGTATCAAATAAAAGAGGACGAGAATCTTATAGTGCCCAACAACTCCTTCACACCTCCACCAATCACCAGCAGCTCCGAACCTGAAGATACTGAAAACGAAATTGAACCCGCATTGAACTCAACTGTTAAACCTCATAACAAGAAACTGAAGCAACAAAATATTATCCTTGGGTCCGAGAGGAGAACACGACAAAATAGCGCATTTACAAAACCAAAAACGCTGATTAGTTTTACCAGTTATTGTGTTTGTTTCTCAAGTACTAAATAATTTTTATATATAAATATACATTTCTCCTTCGAAATGAATCTCAAAATTTGTCATTTGAACATGAGATCACTTCCAGCTCACTTCATTCAGTTGAATGATGTTTTAATTAGTAACCATTTTGATATTATTACACTCAGTGAGACATGGTTGAAAAGTTCAATAAATTCTCGAGATATTGATTTAGAAAACTATGTATTAGTAAGAAAAGACAGATCCGATGACAGTGGGTATGGAGGTGTAGCAATTTATCTGAGAAATTTCATTAAATATTCAATTCTTCCAGTGAATGCAAATATCGAGGATTTGTGGTTGAGTATAAAATTTAAATCATCAAATATAGCGTTAGGTTGTATCTATAAGCAACCTAAACTAAACACAAATAATTTTCTAAATGAATTTGAAAATAGCCTTTTTCAATCATATCTGAATTTGATAAAGTTATATGTTTGGGTGATTTCAATATTGACTTATACGATATCAACAGCTCTCATACCCAAAGCTTCTGTGAGCTTCTGTCAAGTACGGGTTGAAGCAGATGGTTGATTTTCCTACCAGAGTCGCAAGTAATAGTTCCACTCTGATTGACCTTATCCTTGTTTCGAAGAGTTTGATACTGCAGACTGCGGATCGTTACATGTTCCCAAGTCTCCGATCATGAATTGATTCACATCACTCTTGACTTAACGGAAGACAAATTTAAACCTATCCCCACAACCTACAGATCTCTAAAACTATCAACTTGATTCAACTCAGTGATGATCTAAGTTCGATACCCTGAGAAATATTTTCATCTAGAAACTATTGACGCTAAAGTTGACTTTTTACGGAAAACCTGAATATCTTACTGAATCTTCATGCTCCCCTTATCACCACAGTTTTCAAGAAAAACGTAAACCATGGATAACGAATAATATCAAACTGATCTTCAAAGAAAGAGATAAAATTTTCAATAAATTCAAAAACGAAGAATCCCTAAGTTTATGAGGAATACAAAGCGATCAGAAACTTTGCCAATAGATCGGTAGAAAGAGAGAAAAAGCATATTTGCAATATCATGTTGGTAGAAATAGTAAAGATACTTGGAGTACTATGAAAAGTTGAATATTTATAAAAAACAACCTTCCAGCAATCCCTGCACACCTGTCTGACGTTGATGAAATAAATGATTATTTTTTATCTTCAATTCCTCAGATTGTACCAACAGAAAACATTAATGAATATTATGATGGGTACAGGCAGGACTTTCAGGAAACTTACACTTCGCAAAAGTTGATGAATGGGAGATATATAGACAACTAGAATTTATCAAAACAAGAGCTACTGGGGCTGATGGTCTCAGTATTGATTTCATTTTGATGTGTTGTCCCTTCCTGGTTGATTATATATTACATATTGTGAATTTCTGTATAGAAAACTCGGTTTTCCCACCAAATGGAAGGTCGCACATGTAATACCTTTACCAAAAGTGGACATAGTGAATGAACTGAAAGATTTGAGACAATAAGTATCCTTCCCGTCATCTCAAAAATCCTGGAAAGAATAATAAAAAAACAGTTGGTTGAGTACCTGGAGAAAAACGCTGTCCTACCGGATACACAATCTGGTTTCAGGAAGGATCACAGTTGTGCCACAGCCTTACTTAACGTAACAGATAAAATCATTAAGGCCACAGATTCTGGATTACTTACAATAGTGGTACTATTAGATTACTCAAAAGCATTCGATACCCTCGATCACAATGTCTTAATATGCATTTTGAAGTACATAGGACTCTCTGAAAATTCGGTAATCTTTTGTCTAATTACCTCAGTGGTAGACAACAGCGTGTTATATTGAAAATGACATTTCAAGCCAGAGGGCATTGACCTGTGGTGTTCCACAGGGTTCAATACTTGGTCCCATTTTATATACCATTTATACTGCACACTTCCATAACTTTATTGATAACTGTCATCTACAAATGTATGCCGATGACACACAGGTCCTATATTCATTCCACCCATCAGATATGCTGAACAGCTGTCGAATAATCAATAGGAATTGAACATCATTCACAAAATCTCACGTGATCATTACCTGGCTCTGAATCCTAACAAATCAACAGCTTTGCTCTTCGGTAATAACAAGGCCAGAGCGACATTGATTGCGAATATGCACATTTCCATCAATAATGTCCCAATAAACTTCGCCGACGTGGCAAAAACTTGGGATTGTGGACCGATTCCACCTTGAGATTTCAAAAGCATGTTTCAGAATGCATAAAGAAATCAATCTGGAAACTTAAACTCCTATATAACTCACGTTCCTTGTTGAATGTCCATCTTAGAAAAATGCTTTGTAAATCTTTAGTACTGTCTACCTTCAATCATTGTGATACTGTTTACGGCCCCTGTCTAACCTCATTCGATCCAAAGATGATAAAAAAATTCAAAATCATTGTTTGCGATTCATCTATAGCGTGGGGAAGCGAACACCCATTCGACATAAGCTCATGGAAGATGGTTGGCTAGATATGAAATCTCTCCGTAAACTTCACTGTGCCACTTTATACCACAAAATTATCCTCTCAAAACAGCCTTCTTATTTATACCGCAAAATTGTTTTCCGTTCGGATGTCCACAACATAAACATACGAACGAAGGGTTTTATAACCCCACCTATACATAAAACTAGCATGTTTGAAAGAAGTTTCTCATATAATATATCTGCTGTTTACAACTCCATACCGAACTTTATCAAAGACAAATCTGTTTCTATTTTTCATGAAGCCTATAGAAAATTGCTATTGTCACAATAGGATTTTATTTTCTGTGTCCACTTTCTTTTTAGTTTTAGTCTTGATAATCATTTCCTACCAAATGCATATATGTTTATGAATATGTTTTGTATAGTGGATGGAGGATTTTGTATGGAGTGGGTAGTCTTCTTGGTTTGCGAGGCGCTTTCGACCTTCGTCGTCTTCGGTGCTCCGTGTCGGGTGCGGGGTGGAGCAGTGGATGAGTGCATTGTTGATCGAATGATTGTGGATTGGCTTGGAGTCTGGCATGTCGCATGTTGGAGTTCGGAGGCCGGGTGGATGTGTCAAGGTCTTAAGACATGTCCACCTGGCCTTTGGGTTCCGACATGTGATGCGTTGGATTCTGGGCCGGTTTGTAGTCGTTTGTTTAGCAATGAGCTCATCTGTTGTTTTGCTTCCTGCGCCTGGCGTGGGGCGCTGGGGATTGAGGGGTCGGGGGCGTTTTGCGGGCTTGGGAGGGTTGTGCACTTTGTACAGATGTCCTTCGATTATTCTACACAAGTGTATTAAGTTTCCCACATTTAATGTTGTTATATGTTTTTATGTGTTTTGTATATGTTTTTATATGTGTGCATTCATGTTTACATTTCTACATTTCTACTTCACCTTTATAACTCTCATTTTATTTTGTTATTTTTGTATTTTTGTCTTTTAATTATGCTAAGATTAGGTTAAGTTTGGTTGAGTGGAAGACCATCACCTTGCGCCCAGCAAGAGATGAACTTCGCCATTTCAGTATACCATTTTAACTGTACTGAATAAAGATTATTATTATTATTATTATTATTATTAATATATTCGAATGGCTGGTGGATCGGCACATCAGAGAACAATCGCCGCAGATAAATTCACTGCACAAGCAACAATATGCCCACCAAGCAGGAAAGTAGACAAACACGGCTCTCCACTACTTTATTTATAGGATAGTGGACAATGGATATAGAAGTAGCTTTTTACAATACGTCATTTGAGTCTACACGGAAAAAAAGGATTTGTTAATTCAACCTTTATTTGGTCACTCTTATTGGCTTGAGTCGACTAAATAAAATTAATCCCAAAACACAGGTGTATTCGATTGATGGAATCATTATATTGCGGTGACAAAATGGATTTCTCAATGCAATGATTTCTTTGATTTGACTATATGTTAATCTATCGAAACTCATATTGATTGAACATTTGTTTCAACATAAATATAATATGTATTCTAATCAAACAACAGAAATGGATTGAAGAATATTATATTGGTTGAATTATATGCGTTAGATGGCGAAGCTTTCGCACAACTGTCCCTGATTTAGATAATGTTATGGAATAGCAAAGCCAACTTATCATCGTTGTGACGTCCGGACTCAAATGTCCGGTTTTTCATTGCCATATTTGTCAATTCAATGGATCAACAAAATGGTTACTCATTTGAATAGATATTTTCAGTGAAGGAATCAGCTTATTTTGTTGAATTGACATCATATTGAATTCATCAATTCGACATAAATACTTGTTTGAATGAATATTTTTGTTAAAGCAATAGCAAATTTTGAGATCCGATTATTCGATTCAACAAAATAATTACATGGTTGAAACAACATTTCTGCCAAAATGAGTTATGAATAGAATTGGTCGAAAATATTTGGTTGATGCAAATTAGTTTCAGTTGAATGAAACTTCAACTTTGATCCATAACCAAGAAATAATTTTACTCATTTTGAGATTATATTTTTTTCTGTATACGTGTCACGGCATGGGGTTGATTAGATGGATCCAAGCGCGTATTCAAGGGGGGGGGGGTAATTACCCTCTTCCCCCAAGAAACTGCAAAATGTTATTGCCGCTAGGCATGTTCCCATTGCAATTTTGTTTTAAACAAAAACAAAATAAAATAAGGCCTTTTTTTTCTCGGAATTCTATCTCAATTATTTATAATTTCAATTGAATTTGAAAATAGGGTTCCGCGTATGCGCTAATGCAGGAGTACAGCACCTCTAGAGAGAGCAATGCACATAAAATATGTTTTTATACTATTTAATATGAATAAAAAAATAAAATAAAAATATAGTATCATTTAAACACTTGAAATAATGTAATTTCGTTTGAGTTTTTTTTCATTGGATTTTGATAATGTGAGGTTAGTGTTAATTAAGAAGTTTTTTTGGAACCGTCAATTTGATTAAAAACCGAATTGTTCACATAACGACTCCATAATTTGTTTGCTTCCTGGATCACATTTTACATGTTTACTCGATAATATCACGCTATAATATTGTTTAAAAGTTGATTATTATGTTAATAAATTTTTTTTTTATCACATTATTATCAGTTTTATGTCTGACAGAGGCACTTTACAACGTTTAAAAAAATACGCTTTATGTTTATGAAATATTTATAAACAAATGGATAAGTTGAATATTTTTCAAAATTTGCTTTTTTTGCATTAGGTTGTTAAGAGTTTATTATGATTACAAAAATTATAATGTCAATAGAAGTTTGTTTATAACTAATTGTTAAGTAAATAAGCAATTACATTGTTAATAAAAAAAATCTTAGTAGGTAGAGAATAACCAATTACTAATTTTAAAGAAAAAAATTCTCAATATATTATTTCAATAATAAAAAAAATAAACAATTGAAAAAAAAAATTTTTTTATTTTATTTTTATCATAATAAATTCCTAACAAACTTATGCAAAAAAACTGCGTATTTTTTCAAAACGTTATAAAATGCCTTTGTCAGTCATAAAACTGACAATAATGAGAAATATCAATGACAATTCTCTCATGTATAAAAAATCGCATATTCCACAGTGCAATTGTCAGCGCTTGACAGCGGCAAAAGTTAGCTGCAACTTTTACAGCGACAAATGCACTAGTGGTTTTTTTACTTATTCATTTGTTTGTCAATTATCGCGGTGTTGGTTGCCAAAATAAATAGTTTGACGTGTTTGTCAACAACTTATTGAATTTCTAAGCACTAACAATGAGTCGATTCGGTGAGTCTACGAACGCCGAAATTAGCCAAATCGTTAATACCTGTGTGCCTACTAATACAGTTGCGACGCAATCATCAATCTGGCGACAATTTTCTACGTTTTGCGATGCAAAAAAATATAAATTTGAGCCAGATACTTCCATCGAGAAATTGAATGTAATATTGCAAGATTGGGCATGTAATATGCGAAAAGGTAACGGAGAAGACTACAAAGAAGCGGTAGTTAAAACAATTTGGAACACCACCGCTAAAATGCTACAAAGTAAATATTATAACGAATTCAATATTGTATTTAACCCTTTCACCGACGTTCAGTTTGATTCATCACGAGCTGCACGTAAGCTAAACGTAAAATCCTACAAGCACAACCCGAAAAGAGAAAATCTAGTGCATCAGCTCTTAATAAATCTGAAGTATTTGCAATAGCCAGATTATATGACGAAAATGAACCGGAAGGACTTCAAAAGAAATTATATCACATTTTGGCGTTTGAATTAGCTTGGCGCGGAGGAGAAGCAGCTTACTGCAAAACCACTTATTTCGTATCTGAAATTGAAAATAATGGAAAAGAAACTGGACGTATCGAGTATAATCCTCTATTTTCGAAAACGAGACAAGGCGGTAACAATAAATTATGTGACAGCAAATGGATTACGCCTAATATTTTAGAGGAAGTGCCCAATACGTTCATTTAAAAAGTTAATGGAAAAACGAGACAATTTTATAGCATTGGACAGAGTATTTCTTACACCAAATCCCTTTTGGAAGAATAAAAATTCTAAAGGTTAGTATAAGAATGTGCCGATTGGAATTAATGAAATTTCTAAATGTACTAAATGCTCAGCACAACGTAGTGGTGTAGATGTCAAACGTGTCAAAATTACAAATCACTCAAATCGAGCGCCAGCAGTTAGCGAATAATGTAAAACCGGAATTGAAGAACAAGCTCTAATGAAAATAACAGGACACAGCAGTTCATCAATAAAACCATACTCACAAGTTGACAAAGAGTATCATTCGAGCATTATTCAATCAATTCGTTTGGAAAAAGAAAAAACTTCAATATGCGTTTTTAATAATTATACATTCAAATAAAAATGTGTTTATTTATAATATTTATAAAGTTTGCATTGATATGTTTCTAAATTTCTTATTCATTAAATTATCCCGCCGAATTACACTCGATGTTTGTATTGATATCAGGTATATTTGTGTTGTTCAAATTCTAAACTGTTTCCTTTAGCAATTTGACTCGAAAAACTGTCAACCTAAAAACGCTCCACCTTCGGTATCGCGATTTTGATAGTTGACAGTTTTTCTCGTCTAATGGCTAGGCAACAGTTTCTCATTAAACATCCCAAATTTACCCGATAAAATACAAACCTCTCTTGTAATTATGAGTGGAAAAATGATGACAATATTTACTCAATTTTTCATATTTTGTTAACTTTAGAAATTTATAATTAACAAAATAATCAATTTTTAAACAATTTTATAGCGTGATATTATTGAGTACACATGTAAAATGTGCGCCGGGAAGCAAACAAATTATGTAGTCATTCTGTGAACAACTATTCGGGTTTAAATAAAAGCGGCGCTTCCAAAAAAATTACTTGATTAACAATAGCCTCACATTATCAAAATTCAATGGAAACATTAATTTCCAACGAAATTACATTCTTCAAGTGTTCAGCTAATACTATCATTTTTTTGATTTTTCTTTTTTCTTTTTAAATCTTGTGAGATATTGATAAAAAAGTGTCTTCATATTTTGAATACATTGCAAGTGGGGCATCCGCTGAACGAAGTTTTTTTTCGTTGAAGCGATTGAAAACTTGGCTGCGATCAACGATGCAACAGGAGCAGTTGGTTGGATTAGGTCTACTCCATGTTCATAGAGATGTGCAAATAGATGTTTTAGATGTTATTGAAATGTTTGCAAATAAGAAACACAGGTTACTGGATTTCATTTTGTGATATTTATTTTTATTTTAACTAAAGAAATCTTTGTTTTTGTACCTACTTATGAGTATATATCTATATTTTTTTCATTTTATTACATTTTGTATTTTTGTTTTGAATTTGAATGAAAAAAGAAACTTATGTCTTTGTATCTATAAGTAGAGGTATATTACTTTTTTATGTCATTATTCAAATAGCAACCCTATTTTTTCTAAATGTTTGCTTGAGTAGTTTCGGGAAGAGAAGGGAAATATGTATTGGACGAACATTTCCAGTAATATATCTGAAACTTATATCGATTGTTTTAAAATTGATTTGTCGCGAAACCTTGAATTAGGATTCATGTAATCGCTTGATTTCAATAATATATCGTGACAAATGGCGAAAAATTGAATCAAGCATGAACAAAAATTATTTTCGTAAAGTCCACCATAGAACTGCGTTAACGAGATATTGAATTGTATGGCAATTAACTGAATCCATCTCTTTCAGGTGTCGAAGAAAAACTTGGAAAACTGAAGATCTTCCATCCACTTCAGTGATCATAACTTTCCACAACGAAGCCAGATCTACCCTTTTGAGAACAGTAGTAAGGTAAGGTTAATTAAATTTAAACTTATTCAAAAAAATACACACCTGGTAAGTTGAATCTCCCTCGTACTGTGGGCGCTTCTTGTAGACGCCCGTAGAGGAGTTAGAGGAAAGTTTAGAGAAGTGATAGGATATACTTCAAGCAGCTCTCAGGACTTTCGAATATCTACAGTAACAAGTAATAGAACCATTCACCAGCAGGAACCTAGATCCTGTATGGAGAAATAATTCCATTCATGGTGATGAGACTAATAACATATGGTGCCTAAAGAAAGCGGAACAGACTCCAGCGACAAGCGTATCCGACCATAACAACCACCACGACAGCAGTTACAGAAGTCTCCCTTCCACTTTATGTATGCTTAGAAAAGGACAAACAAACAATAGGCTGTCGGAGGATCTAAAGGGAGATCAAATTTCACCTCATTCTACCAAAGCCTTCTGACACGGTGTGAATGGAATACAAGAGAACTAGAACTCACAAGAGCCAACACACATTAGTTCACAGACGCACCAAAACGAAAGATGGGGGTGGGGTCAGAGTTCATGGAGTACAACCTAAGAATATTCCAGGTATATTAAATGGAACTTTGCCTACAGCGCTGAAAAGCCTTGTAGATTGTAGGGCGGTCGATATGGCTCTTCAGCTCCTCCGTTCCTCGACCTATAAGATCTTTTGTACGTTACTCTTCATATAGTCCCGGGATTCCGAGACTCCTTGGGAAGCGAATAAGTTTCCTAGGAGCTAAGTTCATGTTGTCTGAGGGCGTTAATGAAACCCCTTCGAGGAGAGCCTCTTTCTTGTAAAAAAGCGCTTGGCAGTCGAAAAGCAGGTGTTCTGCAGTTTCAGCGAAGTTCTCGCAGTAACGGCATATTTCACTATGTATTTTTTCGATGTGATACCTCAGAGAACAATGTCCGGTGAGCTGTCCCGTTGCCAGTTTCAAGTCTTTCTTGTCCAACTCGAGAAGCTCTTCAGCTTTCTTTGGCGTTTGACTCGGAAGCCTGTTCGCCTGGAACAATATCAGTGGGTTTTAAATTGGTCAGCTTCCCAGCGCCAAAACTTGACCTCAATGTGGGCTTTGAAAAGACCACAGAAGGGTACTGGGCCAGGAAATTGTGTGTTTGTCCCTTCCTTGACAAGATTATCTGATTCCTCGTTGCCTTTGATTCCCTTGTGACCTGGCACCCACATCAGAGTGACCTGTTCATAGCCAGTTGTCTTGGGGAGGGTTTGCAGTCCCAAGTCAGTTAAGAGTCTCAAGTGTGTGACTCTAGAGCATATTCTTTAGATTTTTGCCCCTGAAGCATCTTGCAAGGCATTCTTGGTCGCAAATTTCTACAGCATGAATTTCTGCTTGAAAAATTGTTGTGGCTTTGCCTAGAGGTTTTGAGAGCCTAAAACTAGGACCCGTCACTCCCACTCCAGCCCTTTCGTCCATTTGGATACATCAGTGAACCAAACTGATGCATCCCTTTCTAGTTGTTGCCGGTTCGTTGTGCATATTTGATGGTTGTTTATGACCACTTCAAAATGCGCTTCGAAAGCGTGCTTAACTGGCATAATGTCTGATGGTTTGAACCTGTATTCTAGGTCCAGTCATATTTCCAGCTTTCAAATTCGATGCTAAAAGCCTTGGTATACAGTCGAATAGAACCCAGAATAGTTTGGACCTACGTGAAGGTTCTTTAACGATTAGGCAGGGATAACAGAATAACTCTGCTATGGATCACTGCAATGAAGGATTTGAAGGAAATTAGAAACCCTGGCCTACTGGTCAAACAAGATATTACGAAATTCTTCATAGGACCAGAACCTTCGGAATATCGAAGTGCATAGCCAAAGAAAAGTTTCCAGTGCTGGTATGAAACCCTTCGAAAAAAAAGTACAGCTGCTCTCTTAGTTCTGAACCGAAAGAACCTGAGAATCATAACAGTACTACTGAAAGCTGACTGAAAGCGCAAAATGTCGCTTCTGCCAGCACGAATAATTGACAGTGTGCATGTACCGAAACGATTGGAATGCCACCATTTGGACCACAGGCGATTAGAGCCCAGTGACCTGGAAATGGTATCCCCCAACATCATTCGGAACTGAAAAGTGAACTCTAATGCAAGGATAGCGCTTTACTCGAATATAATATATCCTAAGTTGAATATAATGCGCCTTCAAGGAGAGTTACTTATGTTTAAATAAAACTTTTTTCTTTCAGCGTTCTGAACAGGAGTCCTGAACATCTCATAAAAGAAATCATTTTGGTTGATGATTTCAGCGATAGCGGTAAGTATACAATTTTTTTTTAATTTCCAATATATTGAACATGTTTTGGAACTGGTGGTGCCAACATCCTTTCAAATACAAATGATTTATTAATATCGACAACAGCAATCATCTAGACAAATGCTTGCATAGATATATATGAACAGTACAATCGATTACACAAAAAAAAGTCTAGCGAGTCATTGTGGTATTCTCTCACTTTTTGAAGTAGATTTAAACAAAATTAAGCTCATGTCCTGTATATTGACGGGAAGTTTGTCAATCAAAAATCAATATTGAACATGATTTCTGTCATACAAATATTATATCAGAATTACCACACATTCCCTATGGATAGACGTATGAAAGATAACTATAGTCACAGGATTTCCCTTTTTTTTCTCTCGAGAATGTTTAGATGGAGCTAAATATCATCAGTACTTCATATACTTTTCTTCCTGAAATCCTTTGTTACTTAGTTACGGGCCCTCGAAGTTATAGTATTTCTAATCCCAATTGGACCGACAAAAAAAGTTTAGAGAAGGAATTCTCTTCCACACGGCAGAACTTTTTTATTATTGTACCAGGAACGCTTTGAGAGTAAAAACACTGGTAGTATATAAATTTCCCTTTTGCCGGGCAGTGCATATGAACACTCCTCGTAGTGCTCTTATTTTTATAGCCGTTCCAATTAGGATTAGAATAACTATACAATAGTTATTTATACAACAAGAATACCAAGCGATTCTTTTGGCACGTGCGAGAAGTTTTCATAACGAGCGGTAGGCGAGTTATGAAACCTCGCAAGTGCAAAAAAGAGGCTTTATATTCGAGTGTTATACATGATGTTTTCCAATACTTTGGTTTTTTTATATAAAAATGAAAATACTCTCTATTAATAACGTTTTGAAAGAAAACGTCCAATTTTTATTGTTTTGGCAGTGACAGTGACATTAAGCAAAATTATTTCAGTCAATCGCAATAAATACCTACCAGAAAAAATAAGAACAAATATTAGGTTTTCAGGGTGCATAGTAACGATCTCAATTATTGAAGTCGCCATTACTGTAAAACCGTAATCAGATAATTTTCGTAAATTTATAAAATATCGCTTTAATTATGGATGAAGAAAGTTATTTTAGTGATACATCTGATATCTGATAGTCCTGCCGATGCAGTTAGCTTAGAACTTCTACCAGTGAAGTCCAGACTACTATACGAAGAAGAATATGGTGCATTTGATTGGTGTTCTCAGAAGAAAATTTCTAAAGTATCAGAACCCGTCATTCTTGCGTATTCAAGAGAAAAATCTAAAACTATGAAGTCGTCAACCCTGTGGTCGAAGTTTTCTATGTTAAAATCAACTTTAGAGGTTAGCAAGAACATACATACAGGGTGATTCAAAAGTACTTGACAAACTTCAGGAGGTGATTCCTCACAATATTCAAATATTAATTGTCTAAATAAATATATGTCCGGAAACGCTTCGTTTCCAAGATATAGAGTGTTAAGTTTTATTTTTATTTTCGTGTTTTTTAAATAAGTTTCGAAATACTGACCTTAATTAAACGAAAATTGGTATTGAGAGGTATTTTTTGAGGTGTCGAATTCGAACCTGATGTTGTTATTGCTCTTACTCGTAGGGGGCGCCACCTACACCTTTTTTTATTTTTTGAAGATTCTTAACTTTTTTGAGCGTAAAAAAATCAATCCCTCTATCATATCTACGTAAAAAAGCTACCCTTGTTACAAGTCGCTATAAGCAACCGTTTTCTAGATATTTGGACTTGAAAATTTCAAGTTGATAATTTGATAATCGATGCGTGTTGAAGTTATTACCATTATTTTGCATTTTTCACAAGAATGCTTAGGAAATTAATTTGACGTTTAAGTAAGTAGTTTTAGTTTTTTGTAGGGGGCGCCACCTATTCTATTTACTTTTACTCGTTTAAAATAGTTATTTTTGTATCGAGGGTGCCAAATTTGTTGTAATAAAATTTGCAAGAAATATCAACATTTTATTTTAAGAAATTTTGAATATGTAGAATAAAATAAAGGAAACTAAATTGTATTTCAAATGAATTGTTCAAAGTGTCCACCTTCAGCGAAGATACATGCATTCAGTCTTCTACTCATTGAATCTCGTACCCGCTCAAAAATTATTGGTGTGTTTCTTATTGTTTCACATGCGTCTACTATTCGGTTTCTTAGATCTTCCTCGTTCGCTACTGGAGTTTTATGAACTAGTGACTTCAAATGTCCCCAAAAATAAAAATCTAGCGGGTTTAGATCTGGGGACCTTGGTGCACACGCCTGGTTAGGTACTTCTACACCCCTACCGATCCATCGATTTGGATAGACAGTGTTAAGGAATTCTCTGGCTACAACGCTAAAATGGGCCGGAGCCTCATCATGCATAAACCACATGCGGATACGAGTTTCCAATGGTACATTCTAAAGTAGTCCCGGCAATTCATTTTCCAAAAAGTCTCTGTAAGTTGCGCCATTCAGTCGGAACGAAAGAAAGAAAGGACCTATCAAGTAATTATCAATTATTGCTGCCCATACATTTACAGAAAATTGATACTGATAATGTCTTTCACTAACTGCGAGCGGATTTTCCAGAGCCCAAACATGGTTTTTATGAAAGTTTGTGATAGCATTTCGGGAGAAGTTTGCCTCGTCCGTGAAGAGTACATATCTTAAAAATTGAGGATTTCCAGCCAATTTTCTCAAAAACCACTGACACATATTAATGCGTTGGGGAAAGTCTCGTGGCAAAAGAGCTTGTACTCTTTGAATATGGTATGGATAAAATTGTTGATCGTGGATAATTCTCCAAACTGTTGACTGAGTAGAATTGAGAGCTTCAGCAATTATTCTTGTACTTGTTTCTGGATTCTCCTCGAGAGCGTTCAAAACAGCTTTTTCTAATTCTGGGGTTTGGACTGCTCGTGTTCTCCCAACAACATCAACTGCCCTCTTAAAGCTACCTGTTTCTGCCAAACGACGGTGGAGACTGGTAAATGTTGGAGCTGAAGACAGTACTCGATTAGGAAACCGCTCCTGGTAAATACGTCTTGCTTCGCGCCCATTTCCATCCGCAAGGCCATAAACGAAATACATATCGGCTAAATGAGCATTATTGTATGAATAATCCATTTTTTCAAAATTAGTGTTTTAAAACTTACAGAAACTTCAACAAAACAACAAAACGTTTAACTATCACATATATGTAAATACCAAAACGACTTACTTGAACGTCAAATTCATTTCCTAATCATTCTTGTAAAAAATGCAAAATAATGGTAATAACTTCCAAAACGCATCAATTATCAAATAATCGACTTGAAATTTTCAAGTCCAAATATCTAGAAAACGGTTGCTTATAGCAACTTGTAACAAGGGTAGCTTTTTTACGTAGATATGATAGAAACATTGATTTTTTTACTGAAAAATGTGCTAGAAGTACGCTCAAAAAAGTTATGAATCTTCAAAAAATAAAAAGACGTGTAGGTGGCGCCCCCTACTAGTAAGAGCAATAATAACATCAGGTTCGAATTCGACACCTCAAAAAACCTCTCGATACCAATTTTCGTTTAATTAAGGTCAGTATTCGAAAGTTATTTAAAAAAAACGAAAATAAAAATAAAACTTTAACACCCTGTATCATGGAAACGAAGCGTTTCCGGACATATATTCATTTGGACAATTCATATTAGAATAATGTGAGAAATCACCTCCTGAAGTTTGTCAAAGTACTTTGGATCACCCTGTATAGGTGATTATCGCAAAGTGAAGTCATTTCTTAAAAAAAAAAGTGCCGGCTATAAGCCGAAAAAGGCAAAAGTTTTCACGATAGAAGAGGTAACTAAATTTTTGCTTGATGCTGCGGATGAAAATTTGTTATTGATGAAAGTAGTTATCATTATGGGATAGGCGAGGACACGAGAAATTATTATCGCTTTGAATAAGCTTCAAAATACATAATATAAATGTACCCAGAAAAAATTTTTCGAGTCAAATTTCAATTGCAGCAGTTTCCATTCGTTTTTGAAAATCAGCAAATTTTGAAGCGACTAATATTGGCGCTTTTTGTGACGTAAACGGCCGAGCAGCCAATAGGCGTAATCGGGTTGATTGTGACATTAAACGTCAATGTTGCCAAGTTTCTTAAACTATAAATGTCAGAACTAGAACACTATTCGCAATGTCAAGATTTGAAAATATGGCAACGTTGCAAAATTAATTGAAGCTGTCAACTGTGAGGTTGGTTGATCGGGTGATTACTTCACATTTTGAAATGGCGCTAGAAAAAAACCATTTGAATTTTGCTGACTTTATTTTTTTATGTCTAAGGAAATTTAAAAAAAGAAAGAACATTACCAACAGAGTTTTCACAAGCTGTAAAATCCATTAAAAATATTTTGAAAATTTTGTGTCCTCGCCCATTATGAGGCGCCTGTCGCCGGTACAAACTTTCTAAAATGACAATACATGATATTGAGGACAAGGATTCTTATGTAATTGTTAAAATTAGTGATTCAAAAACGAAAATACAAAGGACATTTGTAGTTCCAAATAACAATGAACACAAATTTAATCCAGCCGAAATTTGCAGGAAGTAGATAGATAGATAGATAGATAGATAGATAGATAGTTTATTTCACCACGTTACATAATAAAATGTTTGTAGCAAGTCAAAAAATAGCATAAAAGTAATAAAATAGCATAAAAGTAATAAAATAGTATAAAAGTAATGATCAGATTGAACAATTAAAATAGTATAAAATAAAATGATCAGATTAACAATGAAAATAGTATAAAAACAAGCAAGGAACACAAGTACAAAAATATAAAAACATAGATGACATTATAAACATTTAAAATGATCCACGTATTCTTTGACAGAATAAAAGCAAAAACTCAAAAGATAATTTTTTATTGTTTTTTTGAATTTGGACATACTAAGAATTTTAAAATTATCGGGAAGATAGTTGTAGAGGTTGAAATCCAGAGTATTCTTTTGTGATTTACTCAAACGATAGCGGTTTGTTCGAGTTTTGTTACAATGTCTGGTATCATAGTCATGAAGGTCTGATTGCTTAATTAATGAAGTTGATTTTTTATGAATTTCTATGAGAACGTTGTACAAAAATAATGTGGGTAACGGCATTATTCTCAATTTCAAAAAAAGAGGTTGACAATGATCTCTATAACCAGAATTTGTTATTATTCTGATAGCTTTTTTCTGCAATTTAAAAATTTTTAAAGCCCCAGTTGAGTTGCCCCAGAGTATAACACCATAGCTAATGTAAGAATGGAAGAGGGAGAAATATGTTATTTTCAATGTATCGAAACTAGTTACATTTTTCAGCTGACGCAATAAAAAAAGTGTTCTTGATAGTTTTTTGCTCAATTGGTTAATATGACAGGTCCAAGTGAGAGTACTATCGACAACAATCCCAAGTAATTTAACGCTATCTGCACTTGATGTAGTGGCAGAGCTTGTTGAAAACTGTAACTGTTGCGTTTTATCTGTATTTAGTTTGAGTCGATTTGTCACGAACCAACTGTCTGCCTTCTCATCGACTTCATTTGATATTCTAGATAGTTCAATCGCATTTTGCCAGAGTAAATAAATGTAGTGTCATCGGCAAACAAAACAGATTTATATGGATGCATGAAGTTACTGATGTCATTCACGTAAATTAAGAACAGAAGTGGTCCCAATACTGATCCTTGGGGAACCCCATGTTCAACAAGTTTAAAATTCGAAATGCAATTATTGCTACTGACTGCTTGATATCTATTCGACAAATATGATTTTATGAGGGATAGAGATACTCCCCTGATGCCATGATAATATAGTTTCTCCAATAATATGTCGTGAGAGACGCAGTCAAACGCTTGGAGAGGTCGAGGCGTAATAGCTGTGTGATTACCTTGCTCGAGATTGTCGACAACTTCACTCACCACATTGAGAACTGCCTCTGTCGTAGAGCGGTCCTTACGAAAACCAAACTGGGATTCGTTGAATAATTTATATTTTTCAAAATATGCGTAAAGACGTTGTTTAATAATAATCTCAATTATTTTGCTAAAAATGGATATTATTGAAATAGGACGATAATTGTTAACAAGAGAATTGTCACCGTTTTTAAATAAGGGAATAACTTTTGATAGCTTAAATGCATCAGGAAAAATACCACTTGTGAATATTAAATTTATCAATTCAGAAAGAGGCTGCAACAATATCTCGGAGGTCTCTTTAATGATATCACTATTTAGTTCATAGGCGTCTAAGCATTTGGAATTTTTGAGTGACTTGATTGCATTTTGAACGTCTTCTTCAGTCACTGGGCCCAGAAAAAAAGAGCTGCAGGGTGCTGGAAAATTTCTGAAATTCAGTAAATCCGCTTTGCATACCGTTGGAAGAGATTGAATGATATTTTCAGCAATGTTAACAAAAAAGTCATTGAAATGTTCAGGAGATATATCAGTATAAGTTCTATTATTATTGTTTTTGTTTCTCTCAAAATTTATTATTTGCCAACATGCTTTCGCCTTATTTCCCGCCGAATGAATACAATTGTCATAAGCTCATTTCTTAGAATTTTTAAGCTGGGCAATATAATTTTTCTTCAAAGTTCTATATGTTATATAATCCCTTGGTTCTTTTGTTATATCGGCTACAAGTTCCGAATTTGACAAAGACTTTCTCATACTTTTTAGGGATTCATCATACCACATAGCTGGTGCCTTTCCGTTCTTTGAGTTGTATGTTTTTATTGGAAATATTTTTTTGACCAAATCACTATAAGTATTTACAAGATGGGAAGATAGAATTTCAACATCAATAATTGTTTTGTTGAAACCCCACTCTACATTTGGTAGAGCTTCTTTTAGCTTCATTAATCCATTTTGGGTTACTTTTCGAGAAATCGTTTTTTCATTTGAGCTCTCTGGTGTTTCCTCGATTATAATATACTGGGCGCGATGATCGGACAAGCAAGGTTCAAAAACTCCGCTTTTTATATTGCTTTCTTCCAAATTGGTAAATATATTATCTATACAGCTAGATGAAGTAGCTGTGATTCTTGTATGTTCATGAATAATAGAAACCAAACCAAATGATAAAATTAGGTCTTGTAAATCTTTTAAAGCAGTTGAGTTTACTTTAAAATCTACGTTGAAGTTGCCAGTAATCACCACTTTACTATTGGGATTAACCACATGGTTCAAGAGGTTCTCTATTTTTATAAATTTCTGTATTTATCGAATTTCTAGTGAAAATAGCACATCCTCCATTATGTAATAGTTTTCTGCAAAAAGAATTTGCGAGAAAATATCCATCAAGGTTTATACTTTTGTGATTTTGCTCTCTCTGCCAATGTTCGGAAATGCATACTATATCGAAGTGACAATCATACAAAAGAGTTTGAAGTATCTCAATTTTGTTAGATATACATTGAATGTTTATATGAAAAACACTCACCAAGCTATCGCGATTCACAAGATTGAATATTTCATAAAAGTTTTGTTCATACTCTATGTCACATTTTGAATGAACTAAGGATTTTCTGTTGAGACACTGATTTTCTGAAAATTTTCTTTAAATCTGAATCGTCTGATTTCCGCACCTCTTGGCCATATATCTGGATGGTAAACGTCATTCAATTTATCCAGAGGAAATGACACTTTGTATGTTGATGCACGATCAGTTCTATTCCATTCTTCGCACACGAAGGCAATGTCGGGTGCAGTTTCCTTAAGCGCTGCTAGAAGATCGTTTGAAGTCATGTCAGCTCCAATCCGTGAAACATGTAAATGTCCTGTTCTCGGAACTGTTTTGAATTCAGTTCTGTCGTTACTACCAAATATTGGTCTATATTTGTGTTTATTGTTTTTACTTGGGGGATTCCATTTGGAGTCCCCACTTGCGTTTTTGTTTTCTTTGTACTTGTCATGTTTTTGCTCTGTGTTGTCTCTATTGCTTTTCAAGGCTGCACTGAAAGTTTTTTGTGGTATCGCCTCGGAATTTTTTTGCAAGACTAGATTCTGGTTTAGGAGAATTTGTGGAGTTCAAGTCGTTGTCGATAGATGCCGTTATCGGTACACAGTACATGTCACTGCGACCTAAGATACCAGAAAACCCTATATTTTTTCTTCAGTATAGGAATGGAAAATGTAAAGTTCAAGTAGTCGGAATAAATACTTTTCGAAAATACCGTGTCTAATTGCATCATTTCTTGGATTACCTAATACTCTAAAATATACTGGCCATAGTTTTAGAAGGTCCTCTGCGTCGCTTTTAGTTGGCTCAGGGGCTGATATTTTGAGGCTTGCAGAAGGCTATGTGGAGCAGTCCGTGGAAGAAAAAGTGAAAATTAGAAACGGTATTTTCAGTGGTGATATCAAGAAAAGTGGAAATGTCGAAGTCGAGAACAATAATAATGCTTGTAACATTATACAAGAAAAGCCATTTGATTTAGTATTACCAAAATCATCGTTTGGAATTAACATACAGAATAACAGCAATTGTACTATTGATATATTTATATATATATATATATCTTTTAAAAAAATAATATGGATGGAATATGATTGTAATATGTTTAATAAAAAACGATTGAAATGAGAATGATGGATATTGTGTATTACCTGTATTTAAACAACGTGGTCTGTACTTTTTTGCACGCCATGCAGAAACATTTTTTTTTGCACTCTGTTCAACAATATCCTACTTTTGACATTTAAAAGTAATTAAAAATGACACAGTATTGGAAAAAATGATTTTTTTCTTTTTTCAAGTGAATATTGAAAATCGAACAAATGTCGGTTATTGACGAAACAAATGAAGTCATTCGATGAGGTTTCATGCATGAGTTAGTTGGCTGACAAAGTCAGGAACGGACTGCCCCCGATGGTCCACACCCCAAAACTTTGAGATGACTGAGATTTTTCAATATTTTTCAACAAAACAAGGTTTCCTGAACAATTTTCTGTACTCGTGGGTAAAGTCGATCAAAGCAACGATTTTTGAAAAAAATGCACTTTTAGTTGACGATATCCAACAGTATTTGAAAAGATTCATTTTTAATGACAATATAGCCTAAAATGTTGATGTATACACTTTAACCTAACAAAACTCACAGCGTTAATATCAATCGCAATCCTCAAGAGCAAACAGAAATGAAAAATCCACCACAAAAACTGCTCGATATGACCCCTTTCTTTCTCAATACATTTTCGAAGTCTACGAAGACACCCCCGCTGTATTTGAAATAGCATTCCAGGATCGTTTCGTATGGTTTCACAAGGTAATGTTGATATATTCAACAAGTCACCTATTGTGTGAATAGCTGTAGCGTAAACAAGGCTTCTGAGATGCCCTCACAGAAAAAACCCAACGGGTTCATATCCGGAGACCGCGCTGGCCATAAGTGTGGCTCTCTTCTACCAATCCGTCTATTGGGAAAAATATGATTCAGGTGGTCCCGCACAATCGAACAAAAATGAGGAGTAGCGGCATTATGCATAAATCACATATCTACTCGGGTATGCAATGGAACATGTTCCAAAAGTCCGTTCAAATAGAGAGAGAGAGAGAAATATACTTTATTGTCATAAGAGTAATCTTGTGGACAAAGTTTCACAATCTATAATACGGTTTATATCTAAAAACAAAATGCATTTAAAATAATCAATTTTCACTTAATACATAAAGTAAGTTTGTATATATAAAAACATATAAGTCGTACAAAATACTAGTAAAAATAAACAAGTTTGTCGTAACCCATAAAATTAATTCATATAAATAAAATATATAAGTCACATTGGAATATATCCCAAATAAAATTTAAAAATACAGTATTGATTGGTTTTTAAAAACCATCATTATAAAATTCTTGTATATTATAGTATGGTCTATCACTTAATAAATATTTCACAGCCTTCCTGAAGCATTGTAAAGATTTTATTTCTGTTACATTCTTTGGCAAATGGTTGAACATTTTACAACCATTATAGACAATGGAATCCTTTTTGACTGATGTCATTGGTATTGGCAACTTAATGTTGTTGGATTGCCTTGTCACATAATGGGTTGGTGCCTTGTCACATAATGGGTTGGTGAGGATTGAAATTTGTTCATATATTTTTTAATCAAACACACTGTTTCCATTATAAAGATAGAAATCACTGTAAGAATTCCGTGAGTGGTAAAGAGTAATCTACAAGAGTCTCTACGTTTTGATTTGCACATATATCTTACGGCTCGTTTTTGCAAAATTAAAATATTCTGCAGAAGATAACCACTACATACGCCCCAAAATAAAATTCCATATCTCAGGTGAGATTCCACCAGAGAAAAATAAACAGTCTTAGCTGCTGTTAAACCAAGTTCATTTGCGACTACTCTGACTGCATAACAACCAGAAGACACTTTGTTACACAAGGCATAAACATGGTCTTCAAATTTTAGTTTTCTATCGATATGTACTCCTAAAAATTTTAAGCCACTTTTGTTCTCAATGATGTCATTCCCAATGGGTATATTGTCAAGTTCACATCTGAAAGTTACTATATTAGTTTTTGAAATATTTAGAGAAAGACGATTTTCACTTTTAAACCAAATTGTAAATTGTAGATATACAAGAATTAGACGAGTTGAGAATTCACGCGTTACTAGATCTTCATAGTTAGGAACAGAATTGTAATTTGCCAGCTAAAAGTATTGGTCAACAGTTTTTAATTAAATGGTGGCAATTCTGAATTTTTTCACAATTTGAAAGTTGTAATTAGTTTGTTGCTAATATTGCACTAGTATCGAATGACTGTTCAGTGAACTTAATAATGTTAAGACAGATTTGAGAAACTGGTTAAAAGCTGATACTGTTGTTGCAATATTACCGACAACAGATTCCAGTAATCATCAAGAAGGTATATTAAACCTTACACCATCAGGTTTTAGTACAAAGAGTACTGATTTTATGTTGTAGTGGTACATATTTTTAATGTCATTTTATTTCTGTTTATTGATGATATTATTTATTTTGTTCATTCTTTCGTTTCAAACTTTTATGTTTATACTTGACTAACTTCATCCGCGTAGAATTTGTATTTTTCCTATGTTTTTCTTTTTGTTGTTCCATCTAGCCTGTGGCTTCCCGGTTCCCGTTATCCGTTTCCTGTTATCCTGTTATCCTGTTTTCCGTTATCCCGTTATTTCATTATCCCGTTATCCCATTATCCCATTTTCCGATTATCCTGTTATCTCGTTTGGGTGGCCTAATTGATTTGACAGCGAAAGTTATGCTCTGTGACAACTACTACAAATTCACTAATCCCTTTTCACCCCTTTAGGGGTGATAACACGATTTATTTATTTGTAATAGGGAGCCAAAACACCAATTTTCATGACCCTAACTAACTTAAATCTGACGGAACCATCATACAAATTTTGACCCCCCTCCTTAACCCTATAGGAATTAAATTTGTAAAAGCTCTGATAACACGATTTATTTATTTGTAATAGGGAGCCAAAACACCAATTTTCATGACCCTAACTAACTTAAATCTGACGGAACCATCATACAAATTTTGACCCCCCTCCTTAACCCTATAGGTTAATTTTAAAACCTGAAATACGTATTTCTTTATTTGTAAAAGCCTCAAATAAATTTTATGACCCTAATTTAAAACTAACGGAACCCCCATCAACTCATCCCCATTTTTTGTAAAAACACTGAAACACCTATTCCTTCGTTTGAAACAAAGTATCAAATATAAAAAAAATTGACTCCAAATTACAGTACTCCTATACAAAATTTCAACCCCCATTTTAACTACTTTAGGGTTAATTATTTAAAAACGCTGAAACATGTTTTTCTTTATTTGAAAAGAAAAGCTCAACTACCAATTTTCAGTACTCTAACCTCAAACCTAATGATACTTCCATAGCCACTTCCACCCCCTTTTCACCCCCCTTCTCACCCCCCTTTTCACCACTTTAGAAATAAAAAACCTTTCTTAATGGTTATCTATGTAGGATAACCCTTATAGTAGTTCTTCGAAGATATCCAAAAATTCACTGGCCTTCCAAACTTTTCAATTGCTAGCTGGTCCTACGGGAATTTTCCTGAATATCCAAGTAGTCATTTGATCCCTGCTTCACGTAATCAAAATATCCGACACTTTGAATAGCTTGTGTTTGTTTAGTTTAAACCCATTTTCCTATCCCATGTTCAATATGTCTCGTGTTGTATGAATCGATCTGAACTTACCATAGGCGTCGCAAAATAACAGTAAAATGAGAATTGAAAAAAAAATTGTGAATAAAAATGATTAAAAAAAAATTTAAGACAAGCTTTTATAAAATTGCACTGAAAAGGAAACAATAATTTCTTCAATTGTTTGACCTAGGTTATTCTGTGATAGACCAAGAGCCAGCAAAAAAAACACGTATGATTAGCTCAAAGCTAAATCTTTTTGAGAAGTAACCCAACAGATCAGCGCAAATATGGCTGCAAGTAGGTGTCGGCGTTGCAAATTACATTTGCAACGTTTTATGAAAAATTAGGATCTATATAATTTATTAAATGAAATGAAATACAGTAAATTTCATTTTAAAAAAAAAAGTTAAATGAAGTACTGGTGATATTTTGACCCCCATCTATACATTGCCGAGAGGAAAAGAGAAAGTCCTGGGACACCCAATATAGCTTCCAGAAGCTTCCGGCATCTGTTTGTCGGTTCGTGGAAACATCCCGATGATTCCATGTTCGTTTTAGGAAATCCCCGACCGTTACATCGTCTGGATTGCGATAAACAACGGGCAATGGCGTACTGTACTTATTTTCGTAACAACATATTGAAGTTATGTGCAAATTTTTCCAAAGGATCTTTTTCAAAAATTACACAAAAATTAGTACTGTTGTATGTATTACTTATTTTTTGTTTGTAGCATCTGATGGCGAGGAATTGGCCAAAATCCAGAAAGTTCGCGTACTTAGAAACGAGAAGCGAGAAGGATTAATGCGATCCAGAGTAAAAGGAGCTGACGCCGCCACCGGCTCACTATTGACATTCCTTGACAGCCATTGTGAGTGCAACGCGAATTGGTTGGAACCGTTACTGGAGAGAGTTGTGGAAGTAGGTATCTCAAAATCAAATTAACATTTCATTCATTTAAATTTTCCTGAAGAAAAGTTTTTTTACCAAATGTTTGGAAAGAACAATCAAAGACATATTAGACAAAAAAATATGTTTGAATCTTTGTTATGTGTATATATATGATTTGGAAAGTTCATTCTTCTTTGATTGGTACAGAAAAACGGATGTTTTTTATAAGTTTGTTTACGGTGGAATTTTTGCAGGATCCTACCCGAGTAGTATGCCCTGTGATAGACGTGATCAGTATGGATACTTTCCAATATATAGGAGCTTCTGCCGACCTGAGAGGTGGATTCGATTGGAACCTTGTCTTCAAATGGGAATATCTGAGCTATGCCGAGAGAGAAAACCGACAGCGAGATCCAACACGGGTAATCCATACGCGTATTTTTTTAATATTATTTTATATTTGTTTACTACTGGATTTCTCATTCTGAAAAAAAAACGAATAATGTCGTTTAAGATTAACTGATTTTCTGATTTATTTCCCATACTATTAAAGTTATCTATAATGGGATGTTTCTTCAGGAATGATAGATTTTTTTCTGGGTTCAATATATCAGATTTTTGAGATATTTTACCATAAAATGATTATATGATTTCGCCTCACTATTGGATGAAGACTGAAATTTCGTGGAATTCTATTAGAAAAAATATATTGTTAATTTTCCCAAGATCAACATACAGCATTTTCCGAGTTTGAATGTTTTCGATAGTACGGTCCAATTTACAATTTTTATTTTTGTAATCATTTCCTGTACTAATAAGAAGAAGCACTTTTCGTTTCCTGGCGTTTTTCGATACCTACTTTCATTTTTGAGATTGATATTTTTTGTTAGAGGAAAGATGGGATCGGATACCGTCGACAGGGCTTTTCAAGACTCACAATCTACTATTTTTCTGATTTTTTACTCTGAAATACAGGGTGATTCAAAAGTACTTTGACAAACTTCAGGTGGTGATTCCTCGCAATATTCTAATATGAATTGTCCAAATAAATATATGTCCGGAAACGGTTCGTTTCCAAGATACAGGGTGTTGAAATTTTATTTTTATTTTCGTTTTTTTTAAATAACTTTCGAAATACTGACCTTAATTAAACGAAAATTGGTATTGAGAGGTTTTTTGAGGTGTCGAATTCGAACCGGATTTATTGCTCCTACTCGTAGGGGGCGCCACATACACGTCTTTTTCTTTTTTGAAGATTCATAACTTTTTTGAGCGTACTTCTAGCACATTTTTCAGTGGAAAAAATCAATTCCTCTATCATATCTACGTAAAAAGTCTACCCTTGTTACAAGTCGCTATAAGCAACCGTTTTCTAGATATTTGGACTTGAAAATTTGAAGTCGATTAATTGATAATCGATGTGTGTTGGAGTTATTACCATTATTTTGCATTTTTCACAAGAATGCTTAGGAAATGAATTTGACGTTTAAGTAAGTAGTTTTGGTTTTTTGTAGGGGGCGCCACTTTTTCTATTTATTTTCGTTTGAAATAGTTATTTTTGTATCAAGGGTGCAAAATCTGTATTTGTTTTAATAAAATTTGCAAGAAATATCAACATTTTATTTCAAGAAATTTTGAATATGTAGAATAAAATAAAATGAAGGAAACTAAATTGTATTCGAATAAATTGTTCAAAGTGTCTACCTTCAGCAAAGATACAGGCATTCAGTCTTCTAGTCATTGAATCTCGTACCCGCTCAAAAATTATTGGTGTGTTTCTTATTGTTTCACAGGCGTCTACTATTCGGTTACTTAGATCTTCCTCGTTCGCTACTGGAGTTTTATAAACTAGTGGCTTCAAATGTCCCCAAAAATAAAAATCTAGCGGTCCCCAAAAATAAAGGTGGTGGTGCCCACGCCTAGTTAGGTTCTTCTACACCCCTACCGATCCATCGATTTGGATAGACAGTGTTAAGGAATTCCCTGGCAACAACGCTAAAATGGGCCGGAGCCCCATCATACATAAACCACATGTAGATACGAATTTCTAATGGTACATTCTGAAGTAGTCCCGGCAATTTATTTTCTAAAAAGTCCCTGTAAGTTGCGCCATTCAGTCGGAACGGAAGAAAGGAAGGACCTATCAAGTAATTACAATTATTGCCGCCTATACATTTACAGAAAATTGATACTGATAATGTCTTTCACTAACTGCGTGCGGATTTTCCAGAGCCCATACATGGTTGTTATGAAAGTTTGTGATAGCATTTCGGGAGAAGTTTGCCTCGTCCGTGAAGAGTACATATCTTAAAAATTGAGGATTTCCAACCAATTTTCTCAAAAACCACTGACACATAGTAATGCGTTGGGGAAAGTCTCGTGGATGAAATTGTTGATCGTGGATAATTCTCCAAACTGTGGACTGAGTAGAATTGAGAGCTTCAGCAATTATTCTTGTACTTGTTTCTGGATTCTCCTCGAGAGCGTTCAAAACAGCTTCTTCCAATTCTGGGGTTCGGACTGCTCGTGGTCTTCCAATAATATCAGCTGCCCTCTTAAGCTACCTGTTTCTGCCAAACGACTGGTAAATGTTGGAGCTGAAGGCAGTACTCGATTAGGAAATTGCTCATGGTAAATACGTCTTGCTTCGCGCGCATTGCCATCCGCAAGGCCATAAACGAAATGCATATCGGCTGAATGAGCATTATTGTTTAAATAATATTTTTTTTCAAAATTAGTTTTTTAAAACTTACAGAGACTCCAACAAAACAACAAAATGTAATTACCAAAACTACTTACTTAAACGTCAAATTCATTTCCTAAGCATTATTGTGAAAAATGCAAAATAATGGTAATAACTTCAACACGCATCGATTATCAAATAATCGACTTGAAATTTTCAAGTCCAAATATCTAGAGAACGGTTGCTTATAGCGACTTTTAACAAGGGTAGTATTGATGAACATATTTTGTCTTTTTCTTGCATTTTTTACTATTCTTTTAGTTTAGGATAATCCCTTTGAAGATCAAACAATTTTTTCAGGTTTTCACTAAATTCTATCATAGAGTTATTCACCCGTTCATTAGTATTCGTCTTTAAAAATGAAGATTTCATAGGACACGACTGATTCAGGTGAAATATCAAAGTATCGTGGAAATTATTGAATTTTTGTTCAATCAGAAGTAGTCAGTTCACTTAGATAAATTTCGAAATATTTTGGTTCGGTTTTGCCAGATATCAACTTAGTCTTCAATTTGAGGTGAGCTAATTACAAAAAAATTGTTTTCAAGTTGAAACAGTTGTTTTTCCTAGGATGAGTTAGTTGCCATTTTTCATTGGGCAATATTGCCAAATTCTTTTTACTCTTGGAGTATCGTCCAATTCTTTTCTTTCGCCATTCTCATTTCTTCAGATATTCATTTCTTTGACTCACCTGTATTATTGAATTAATTATTGAATTTTATTACGCTAATGAATTGTTGACCGAAAAATTATTTAACTATTACAAGGATGCAAATCAATCAACAGAACCACAAAACAACTTTCCATTTCGATGAAGCACATGATTGTTAATTATTTTTGTCTGAAATGTATTCTAATGCATCCTCCTCTAAATGAGCTTCGGTGAATATAATTTCAATAGTAATTTGAGAAATCACACAGAGTAAAAAACCTCCAAACAACTAGGATTACAAACATTCATTTCAACAATTAATTACATAATTGGAAGAATGGAATTCAGTACTTATATGTCAGCATAAAAATTAATCCCATTCGGAAGGATTAATTTGTAATAGCTGTCACCAGGAATACGCAGTATGCATTTCATAATTCCATTTAAATTTTATGAGGTTCTTTGGAAAAGGTCACTACATTGTCATATTGAATTGTCATTTGATTTATTGAATTATGGTGCACATATCATATGGTTTTTCATTCATTTTCGTGACCCATAGGTGCGTGCAAGATCCACAACTTTTTTTCTGTCCAAGCCATCGACTTGTTTTTTTAAACGATAGGTCCGACAATGAGGCACATTCCAAAAATATTTTTATTTATATACAGGATGTCCCAAAGTAACCCCCATTTTTATTACATTTTTGGATTCGCTAGTAAATTGTCGATATAACCCAGCTTCATCTGTAATAGTTTTCGACTTATGCCAATGTATGTGTCAAAATAGTCTCGTGCATAGACACGCAGAAAAATTCATAACTTCTGAACCATTCAAGATATCTCAACCAACTTTTTCCAGTCGATTCCTTAGGCTTCAGCGCATGTTTTGAGATGAGAACTGCAATTCGATGTTCCATCGCCTTATACGATTTTTTTTAAATGATAGATTACACATGACTTTTAAAATGCAACACACTAGATTTTATTGCATCATTTGCATGGGTTTTTTCGATATACAGGGTGTTTCATAATTGAATGCTGATCCTAAAAGGCGATAATCCTTGGATTATTTTAAGAAAAATTCTTCATATGAACATAGGTCCGCAACTGCTTTATTTCTGAGATACAGGATGTTGAAATCTCTAAATATCTGAATATCTCTAAAACCGCTTTGGTTTTTTTTTTCAATTTTGGTGCATACAAAGAACGCATGAAAATATGTTTTTTCCGTGATGAAGGATTTCTTAATTTTCATCAGTGGCGTCCCTGGTATTATGCCCTGTCATATTTTTGATCAAAATAATGATACGGCACTGTCTTTTTGAATATTAATTTTGTAATTGTCCTCAATCTTCTCATAAAAATGGTCTTCCTGCCTTTTTTTCGTCCGGCGGACTGTTTTCGATTTATAGAATAAAATACATTCATTTGCTTGTCCCTATTCGATTTTTTCTCTTAGTCTTATTTTCACAATTGTGGTAACCAAAGAATCTGGGCAAGATTTTTTAATTTCATGGTAACTATTATTTAGTTTTTGTAATAAGTACGCATAAAAATACATTTTTTATTTTTAAAAACATCAACTATTATGAACAAAAAATACCAAAATCAAATTAAAGTATGCACGCTTCAGCCCTCCTTGTCATTGACTCGCATACTCTTTGGAAAATTCCTGGAGTATTCCTTATTGCTTCACAGGAAACTATTACGCGGTTTCGCAATTCTTCCTCAGTTAGAATTGGTTGACTGTACACCAAAGTCTTAAGATGTCCCCAAAGAAAATAATCAAGACTGTTTAAGTCTGGGGATCTAGCTGGCCATGACTCTGTTCCCCCACGACCTATCCAGCGATTATGAAAGTTTTGTTTTAAATATTCGCGTGCCAGAGCACTAAAATGAAAAGGTGCACCATCGTGCATAAACCACATACGAATTCGCATTAAAATAGGAACATCTTCCACCAGAATTGGCAAATTATCTTCAAGAAATCGGCGATAATTATGTCCATTTAATCTGCGTGGTAAAAAAAAGGTCCAATTAGGTAATCTCCAATAATTCCAGCCCAGACATTTAATGAGAACCGCTCCTGGTGATGAGACGGATTTTCCTCGGCCCAAAAACGATTATTATGAAAATTTCTGATCCTGTTTTTAGTAAAACTATTTTTGTCCGTGAATAAAATTTCCCTGTCAAATAAAGGATTCACGGTAACTTTTTGGAGAAACCATTGGCAGAAATTCACTCGTAATGGAAAGTCTCGAGGAAGTAGAGCCTGAACCCGTTGAATGTGATAGGGATATAATAAATAATCATGAAGAATCCTCCATATGGGCGATATTCAAATTATTGGCAAGTTACCTCGTACTTATTTCAGGATTTTCGTCAACTGAATTTAAAAGAGCTACCTCAATTACTGGAGTTCTTGCAGTCCGATGTGCTCTTTTCAAGTGATAATTAGGCTCAAAACTTCCTGTTTCACATAACCTTCTGTGGGTGCTTATTGAAATCGTTCGAGCATCAGGAACCATTCTATTTGGGAAGCGCTCTTGATACAGTCGCCTGGCTTCATATGCGTACCAGTCAGCAAGCCCATACAAGTAATGCATGTCTGCTAATTCGGTATTTGTAAAATTAACCAGTTTTTTTTTTTAATAAACAAGTTTTATTGGTGCGCCTCAGCGTGTTTAAATCGAACTTTAAAAAACGCGCGTTTTTTGAAGTTACCGTGGCAACATCAACAAATCGAGAAACGTGAAGTCTAAATGACAAATTTTTGATTATTGATCTGACAGGAGTACCTTGTAACGTCAAATAAAATATTACTAACAACTCGTTCATTTATATGTGATACCTCTTGCTCCTCCATCCATTTGATGAACTTTTCATATTCTTTTTTATATATATCACTGGATTTTCGCGGTATTAACCGCGATTCTGCCTCACTATTCGAAAAATCGATATTAGAATAATTCATTTTTGAGCTCTGGTGACAACAAATATTGATCTTTGATAACAAATTGCAAATGAATATCTGTTTTTCTCATTTCCATGACAACGAAAGGTACCTATACTAATGTCACATCACCATTTTGCATTATTAGTTCTTATTTCTATTTTTTGTAGTAATAATACCAGTATATATGATTCCAAAGGGCACCAATAAAAAAAAATAGCGTAAAGTATTCGTGGATAACTGGTCTTAAAAACACTTGCTCTATTTCGAGCACTCTAGCTGCGCCGTCGTGCTCGAAAAATCGCGCGTGTTTTAAAGCCCTTTTTATCCACTTATACTTTAATATACTATTTAAAACGTAAATAATATCACGTATCTAGCTAAAGAAGTCTCAAAATTGTTTATGTTGAAAACGACGAAATATGTTCTTAGCATACTAGATGTTTCTAGCCCACAAGATAATCCTACTACTCTTCAACGGCTGATTTCGCATAGGCACAAACAAATGAATTCATTTTATTTTCTAACTCATAAACCGTTTGCCGGACGAAAAAAAGGCAGGAGACCATTTTTATGAGAAGATAAAGGACAATTACAAAAATAATATTTATTTGGAAAAAAACAGTGGCGTATCATTATTTTGATCAAAAATATGGCAGGGCATGTTAACAGGGACGCCACTGATGAAAATTAAGAAATTCTTTATCATGGAAAAAATGTATTTTTATGCGTACTTTGCATGAACCAAAATTGAAAGAAAAAGCCAAAGTGGTTTCAGAGATATTGGGGAAGAACTGTTTTTTTTGTTAATTTCCAACATTCTATATCTCAGAAATAAAGCGGTTGCGGACCTATGTTCATATGAAGAATTTTTTAAAAAATCATTCCTGTAGAATAAGTGGGGTCTTGTTTGCGAAATCTGTTACAAAATAAAAAAAAACATGTTTTTTTTCGAAAAAAAAGGGAATCCGTGTTCTTTCAATAATTGTACTCGTCTAATTGTTAATAATGAATTTCACTTGCGAAAAATTAGTGAATATAGTCTACTGTATTGGCGAAGCTAACAGAAATCCTTCATTATCAAGAAGAATCTACCATAAAAAATATTCAGAAGCAAAAACTCCACGGGTGTCCTCATTCCAAAAGTTATATAAGAGATCGATTTGAACTCACTGGCAGCGTGTTCTTATGCCTAGAAGGAAATTGTGTCGAATCAATGAGGAAAATTTTATTGATGCTACATAAAATCCTCACTTAAGCATTAGGGAAATAGCAGCGGAAAGGGGTATTTTGTAACGGCAAATATATAATAAAATATCTATACTTACCTATATAATCTCAACTCCTCTCATCCAATATAGTCACACTATCTGGTTTTTCATTTTTAATAATGATAAAAGAATACATATAATATGTCACCAGCGGAATCTCCAAAAATTTTGCTTTTTGACACATTTCATAAATTTTGAAAAAAATAATAAATTTAATTTACCAGATCTCGAAAACTGGTAAATTTAAGTCACCTGTCCTTCAGGACACAGAATCGGCCTTCGGCTTAATATACGAGGTCTTTTTTGGAATAATTTTTCTTTTCAATGAATGAAATAGTGCTTTTTCTTCAAGTAAAATTTCTTCAAATCATTTTCACTCCCCGCGTGTACAATAATTATTCGTTTTCCTCCAGAGCATAGTGCTTGAAGACACATACGTTTTTTGAGTTATCTATCCATCCATACCACGTCACATCATGACTCGTTTCGTCCAAATCTCGTCAAGATACACTAAATGTCTCTTAGATTCCCGATGTTCTTTTATTTGACGTAATTAATCCTTCGCTGGACGAGCCGGGGTGATTCCATTATTGCCATACGCTGATTAATTTCTTTGTGTTTGATAGCACAGTCTGAAAGAATTTTGCGTAGTTTTTCCAGTATGTGTATTCAGGATAGTTGAATAATTTCTTTATAAATGATTCCAAGGTAGACGTTTTTTTATAAAGATCATGGACTTGCCTTCGAATAATATCTCAGGTGGTATAATCAACTTTTTAAAATATTTGTTCTTTTCGTTTTGTTTTCAGAGAATCATCTACGACCTCTCCTTGTTTAATAATTTTGTAAATAGTTAAATTCCTTCCGAGAATTTCATTGTCGGATTTGTCATTCATTTCCTTTTTAACATTTTTGTAGATTGCCAGTATAAGTCTTGGGGTATGAACATGGAAATCTTTGTTTTTGAATACCCATTGTTCTTCAGTTTGTGCGTCTTGTTCCTCACGTTCTTCGAATAGTCTCCAACATGTCGCAACACTACATTCAGACACATCCAAACATACACCACTGTTTTGCTCACCACAAACGCCCAAATAGCAATAAAAATAATGTATGATGATTTATTGTTATTTATACAACAAGCGGTCAGCTAAGTTACTGATTGGTTTTCCTTCGCGGCCAACGGTTTCCACTCAATTTGTTCTACTATATAATTTATACGGGGAATACCTTTCATTTAACTTTCCGTTCTCCTTCATTATTCGACATTATCATGTACGAATTTGAATGAACCCAATATTTTGAGTTGAAGATGAATTATTCAACTGTCTACTATAATATAATATTTAAATTTAGTGATATTATTTTCATTTCAGCCCATAAGAACACCTATGATTGCCGGAGGCCTGTTCGTCATCGACAAAGCCTATTTCGATAAATTGGGCAAGTATGATAGGAAAATGGACGTATGGGGTGGAGAAAATTTGGAAATTTCCTTCAGGGTGTGGCAGTGCGGCGGTAGCTTGGAGATAATTCCATGTAGTAGGGTGAGTATATGATCTGCTTCATGCTGTATGTTTCTTGTAATAATATATATATATATATATATATATATATATCCAGTGACCGGCAGAAAGTACGCATCATATGGGAATTTTTTTTAATATAATATTTTGATAAATGTCGATACATGCAATCGCTTCTGCATAAAAAAAAACCCCAAAAGATGTTGTACAGTGCCGTTCGTCTTTTCTTGTTTAACGGGAAATTTAAAAAAATTAAAAATTATGTCTCAAAACACACTTATTTGGGAAAATATTGAAAAATGTTATTTGGAAAAGTTGTTTAGAACGACATTTTATGGCTATGTACAAGTTTGGAAAAAATCTGAGATGAAAAAATAAAAATCAATTTTTGCCATAAAAAAATTTCAATTTGGAAAAATACATTTCTGACAAAGAAACTCATTAGTAAAGCCCAAGAGTAATATTTTGGATAATATTTTGTAAAGATTCACCAGGTACTTCTATTTTATTCGAAGAAAATTTTAAATCTAGGATTTGCCATGTGTTCAGCTGCTTCATAAGAGGTCACAGAAATATCTTCAGGACATTATAATCCCGATACTGTTTATTATTGACAAAGAACCATGTAACTACAGAATTTTAATATGAATTTTCCATTAGAACAAAAAATTGATTCAATTTTTTACATAATTACATTTTATAATAAAATTAGAAGCTGAAATAATTATAAACCAAACAATTTAATGCATACTCGAAAGTTTGTAATCAATTTATTTTTTGTTTGAATAAAAAATTCAATTTGAAATTATGTAGATACAAGGACCTTTATTAATAATGAACAGTATCGGGATTATAATGTCCTGGAGATATTTCAGTGACCTCTTATGAAGCAGCTGAATACATGGCAAATCCATAGATTTCAATTTTTTCCGAATAAAATAGAAGTACTTGCGAATATTTACAAAATATCATTCAAAATATTACTGTTGGCCTTACAATGATTTTTTAAAATTTTTCCAAATATGAATACATGGCAAATCCATAGATTTTTATTTTTTTATCTGAGATTTTTTTCAAAACTTGTACATAGCTATAAAATGACGTTCTGAACAACTTTTTCGAATAACATTTTTCGATATTTTCCCAAGTGTGTTTTGAAACATAATTTTTAATTTTTTTTAATTTCCCTGCAAACACGAAAAGACGAACGGCACTGTACAACGTCTTTTGGGGTTGCTTTTGATGCAGAAGCGATTGCACATGTCGATATTCGTCAAAATTTATTAATAAAAGAATTTCCCATATGATGCGTACTTTCTGCCGGTCACTGTATATATATATATATATATATATATATATATATATATATATATATTATTTAGTAGTAGGAATAATCGGAAAATGCCCTTTATAAAGTCACATTTTTTCATTTAAGCTTAATATGAAACGTCGTTAACACTGTAAGCAAACATCATACGGATTTTGCGCCCCATCTAAATTAATATTCAATAATTCTTTGTGGGTTTGGGAGACCAATATTTAAACGTCTCCAAATTGTTTATTAATTTACTTTTCAAGGCTGAATTGTACACATTGTAGGTTAGGTTAGGTTAGGTTGAGAGATTATTTTTTTTCAAACTTACCTTCAAATGGATCGTGTTTAACAAGAATATGTGACAATGCAACTAGTAGATAAAATCAGCATACTTTGAAGCACTTAACAAAGCACAATTATCAAAAAAATCTTTTGTAAGGCACTGAAACAAACCCACACAGTTTTTTTTAATTCCCACGAAAAGGTAACAATATCGACGGGGCATGTTGACAATTTTTGTGCAATTCATTATTTTTTATTATTTGCAGAGGGCTTTCGATTTAAGGTTATCTTTAGTGCTTGCTTGTCAGGCTAGAACAAGGGCAACCCATAAAATATGGACATTCACAAAGTGAAAAATTGTATTGATATGTAAAATTCAAAACTGTTACATCATAAAATATAAAATATTGATAATTAGTTGACATTGAAGATTAAATAAGAATACAACTGAAGTTAAGGGAGTTAAAAAACTTGATGCAATCAAAATGAATCTCGAATTCTTTGTTTTTTCATAAGTCATTCGAGTATTAGGAAGAAAATTTGTTATTTCCTCCCCATTCATTCCTCCGATTTCATGATTTGACCGATCAATTTTCAGGTGGGACATGTATTCAGAAAGAGACATCCATACACTTTCCCTGGGGGAAGTGGGAATGTTTTCGCAAGAAATACAAGACGAGCAGCTGAAGTTTGGATGGACGAGTACAAGAACTATTATTACGCTTCTGTTCCTCTGGCTAAAAATGTGGCATTTGGAGAGTGAGTATTGTCTGAAAATCGGTTGTTGAACGTATTCATTCATTATTGACTGGTGAATGAAGGATATTATTCCGCAACCAGTAAGAAAACAGTAAGCAATGTGCATGAGATATCATTTGAACTCAACGTATCATTCTTGTCGTTCTTAGACAGCTGGCAAATGAGCCGATAAAGAAGATGCGCGGCAAATATTTGCGTCAAGAGATGTTTTATGTTCTTCTTTTCGCATGTTGATTCTTCTATTTGTTTGTCCAATGTATGACGCTATAAGTGACAACTAAACCGTTAGTTGTGACGGTTTATTCGATTTGAATTTTGAAAAGTATCTGGAAGTGGAAATAATTACTGATAAATAGTCCTGAATCTGTCATTAACAAAATCTAATAATTGTGTTCACTGCAAACCAGCATGTATTTTGATTTAGTTATCTTCAACTTCGAGGTTTGTTCCCATTTTGGCATCTAGATGAATTTTTTCGATATGAAATAATCTCAACTGCAGTATGTCCTACAATAACAATACTTTTTATTTTATTTTACCGAACCGTTCTTCCTCCACATTTTCCCTTTTCAACAAAATCAACAAATAGTTTAACAACAATGTTTTTTCGCTGAAATATGTATTTTATTTGTTTTTATTAAAAAATAACATTTGCTTCTGTTACCTGAATAAAACAAACATTTTTTGTTGTTCACACATCGAGTGGTTCGGGTAGATGTCGTTCACATCAAAATTTTCCTCTATAGGAAAATTAATCATCCTGATACGACCCCTATCGGAGATGAACTGAACTGTTAAGAGAAGTAATGTTTATATTCTCGCCATATGACTGTTGTGTTATATTTACGATTTGCTGTCCTTCTTCCACTGGCAGCACGACTTCATGGTCTCAGGTATAAAATAATCATAATGCATAGGCGTTACATTTCTTACCAAAATGTAAGACGGAAATTCAATGATACTTATTACGAACTTTTATACTGTAAACACGGATTTACTTAAGAGCGAAAGTTATGAGAATATGGTTAAATACCTACAAAATGAATATATAATATCTATTCTCCTCACTACTTGTTATTATGAAGGAATTGAGGTAAATATTTGAGCACAATTACTATAGTAAATAGTCAGGTCGAAATAAAATATTCAGGTGGAAATTCCCGAGATACACTTTAACTGTACATTCGTTTCTGAGAATCGGACATTTTTACAACATGAGGGTTCTCAGTGATTACCTCATAATCAAAATTTGCTTACTTCCTAGGTAAAACCAATACAATTCGAAATTGTTATTATGAAGGATAAGGAATGCAAAGTGGGTGTACCTGCCCCATTATAGGTATTAAGAGCAAATAAATAAAGGAATTCTGGCTAGTTTCTACAAAATACAATATAACACTGTTTTGCTGTGGAGGGGAGTCCGTGACGAGCTACTGCTTATTCTTAATACGTTTGTGATCTTTGAGTAGTGTTTATGAATCGGGTGCAAACTTTACACCAGTTAAACCCAATACATTTGTTGCATACTCTGTAAGAGAAAAAACTCTAGTGCTTAATGTACATGATATTGTTTATCAAAACCCACGAGTTCGTTCGCCAGATAGTGTCTACATGTTCTAATACGACGGGAGTGAGTGAAGAACAATTCACAGGTTTTTAAACGAGAGGAAAAGTGGAGACATTAGTGCACCAAAACAAAATTCAGGAAAGAAGTCACTATCAATCGATGACTTTGATAGGACCGCCATCCGAAGGAAAGTTCACTCTTTTTATATAAATGAAGAGATACCAACAATAGACAAAGTTCTACAGTCAATTCAGGAAGACGACGATTTACCACAAGTAGGCAGAACCAAATTATTGAAACTTTTACGCGATATATGCTTTTCCTTATAAATAAAGACGAGGGCATTCTCACGTCTTCAATAGCATTAAATAGTCTCTATCGAAAGTTTCTCAGACACAATATATCATCCACCTCTTCACTAAGGAGTATGTTATTAAACACACAAATAAAAATATAAACACAACCATCAAATATTACTGCCGCCATTTGTAGAAAACGGTGGCGCCCTCATCGGTCGATTTCCTTCCCTATTTTAAACATTGTTTATATTATGCCGGCGGATAATTCTGATGAATCTGTCTGTGGTCCTCTTCATGTGAGGTAATCATATTTTTCCTATTGGTGATTCCTGGACCCGTTGTTCTTTCTTTCTTTCAGATTTGTGATACTGCTTTAACAGTTCTCTTGGAGTATCCATCCATCTGAATGGTTGTTTCTATGGTGTGCAACTCATCTTGTTTGTCGTTGCCTAAGATGTCTAAAAACCCTGGTGAATGAACTGATTCGATATTGTTTAGATTTTCGAGGGGACACCACCTGTTACTTCAACAGAGCTTCACTCTGGGGTAGTCTGTGGTAGATGGCGACGTCCAAAAATGTTTGTTTATATTCTCGCTTAATGTCAGAACTTAATTTCTGACATCTGCAGCATCTATGTGAAATTATTTTCAGTGTTTTGTCGGTATCTATGCGTTTTCCATCTCTTTGATTTGAAATATTGCTTAGCTTATTCCCGAGTTTGTTCTTTAGAAAATCACTCGTTCATCAGTTCATTAGTGCGTGAGGAATTGTTTATTTTCAGGTAGTGTAGTGTGTAAGGATACTTTTTGTAGAATGGGCCATATCTGTATTTTGTGTGGACAGTATAAAGCCGCAGTTTCCAATATTCACCTGTATTCATAGTACCAAAAGCAAGTACAAATTTCGACGAATTGACTAATAATGATATTTTCATAGTTCATCATATTGTATGCATTGTTAATATTGTAGTAGTAATAGTGCGATACACTGTGTGCCAGATGATTCTCTTTCTCTGATGTCAAGTTGAATTTTATCAGTAAAAATTTTTATACGTGGATGAATTTTATTGATATATTCGACAAACGTTGAGCGTTTTTTATGTCCATGTGGCCAAACAACGAGAATATCATCCACATATTCCATATTTTTCGTTCCAAGCTTGAAATTACGTCAATACACGAGGGAAGCATTATGGAGTGAGAGCAGTCGAGTTTGAATCAGCTGGACATTGCCTGGGAATAGCAAAAGTGTCTTCACTGGTTTGAAAACAATCTTTCTCTGCAGGAATGTTATCCAGGGAAAAACCATCAGTACATGAAAATCATTTACGAAAATAAAAATAATGAGACCCTCCAACCTCAAACTATTTAACTGTAGATTTGATACACATATAATTCGAAAAGTGTGAAGATTACTGTTTCATGGGTTAGAGTTCACTTGTCGACTCTTTCTATAGCTCTTAAAGATCAATTAATTTTAGGTCTTTGATCTCATCTTGTCATAAAGAATTGCCACGCGCTCACAACTATACCTTTTTGTTTCAGTATAAGCGAACGGATGCAACTGAAAAAAGATCTCCACTGCAAACCGTTCAAGTGGTACCTCCAGAATGTCTACCCCGAGTTGACTGTCCCGCACGCGACAACTTCTAATGTGGGAGAGCTACGTCAAGGGATGTTCTGCTTGGACACGATGGGTCATCTGTTGGACGGCATAGTGGCGTTGTATCAATGCCATCACACTGGCGGCAACCAGGAATGGAGTTTTACCAGTACGGGTTTGATAAGGCATCACGATCTCTGTTTGACGTTGGTCAACTTCTTCAAAGGTTGGTGATTATTGGAATGCTCCCTATGGTGGGAATTTGTTTGGTATATTCCATAATAATGAAAGAAACACTCTGGACTATACAAAATCAACAGTAGTATGCTAATTGTTCGTACATTCCATAGTGATGGCGACATATATACAGATTCTCACGCATATATGCCTCTACTTGAGAATTTTTTTTTTTTTTTATGTTCTGGTTCCCACGAAAAGGGATATCCTGTAATGTTCAGAGAACATCGTGGGAACCAAGGGAAAGAAGGTAGGAGTTGGTGTTCTTCTTAAATTTCTTGAGGTTGTATGCCTCGGGGAACACCTCCCTAGGCAAGCAGTTCCAAAGCCTCGCTGTTCGTTGGATGAACGAGTCTTTGGAAAGTGATGTTCTGCAGGTCTCCAAAGTGATCACGAAGGGGTGTGATGACTGAACTTGACGGGTTAATCTTGAAGAGACTGCCAAAGCAGGAACGATTGTTGATATTTCAGAAGAGCATCGCCCATGAAAATATCTATAAAGTAGAGACAAATCGCCAACTTTTCTACGGTGTTCCAGACAAGTGAGCGAGTTTGTAAGCGAGGCATCACCGACGAGACGAATTGCCCTTTTTTGGACAGAATCCAATAGCCTCAGGATATGTTTAGGTGCCGCGCTCCAAATATGGGAACAGTATTCCAGGACAGGTCGGATCTGTGCCTTATAGATCATAAGCAGCTGAGTGGGGGTGAAATAGCTCTTGGCACGAAACAAAAACCAAGTTTTGGGATGCACTTTTGGCAATGGACCTCACGTGATTTTCCCAGGAAAGGTTATTGCTGATAGTAATACCAAGCATCGATATGGATGACTTCAGTGGTATGGTTACTCCTGACAAAGTTATGTTAGGCACAGTGAGATCGGCTTTTCTAGAGAAAAGACATGCTTGTGTTTTGTTTGCATTGAATTCTACCAAGTTATTAGATCCCCACTCGAGAATTGTTGCTAAGTCTATATTTATATTATTAACATTTCTTCCTCGTTCATTTCTGGTTTCACGGGCTGATATAGGGGCCCTGGAAGAGGAAGCGGTATGGAGGGTACTATCATCGGCAAAGCTGTGTACTGGACATGAAGTTGCTTTCAACAGGTCGTTGATGTGAAGTAGAAATAGTGTTGGTGCGAGAATAGATCCTGCGAACACCAGCATTTATGAGTAGAGTGTCAGATGAAACTCCATCGACCACTACGTGGAGAGACCTGTTTGAGAGAAAACTAGCAAGCAGAGAACACAGCTGAGGGGGCAAGCCATAAGACGGAAGCTTGGCGAGGAGTCCCTGGTGCCAAACTCGATCGAACGCCTTGGAGATATCTAATGCCACAGCTAAAGTTTCTCCATACTTTTCAATAGATAGCTGCCATATATGTGAGACGTAAGCGAGCAGGTCACCAGTTGATCTCTGATGGCGAAGCCATATTGCCTATCGTTGACAATTCCTGAGTCTTCCAGATATTTCATGAGCTCGATGTTGATGGCTTTTTCCATGACCTTTGAAATAATAGATAGCAGTGCGATAGGTCTGTAGTTGCTAGGTAGGGCCTTTTGCCTTTTTTAGGGACTGGCTGTACTCTTGCAATTTTCCAATTGGACGGAAATACCCCAAATTGTAAGAGTGGTTGAACAACTTGCAAAGAACAGGTGTTAGTTCGGGGCACATTTCTTGAGAACAATCGGCGGATTCCGTCAGATCCACAGGCTTTGTTGGTGTTGAGACCCAGCAAAATCTTTCTGATAGTACGTTGGCGAAAGGTGATCTCGGGCATGTGACTGTCAATAGGTGTAATGTTCGGGGTTGTTTTCCGATGAATCCAGAGTGGAATTTCCAGCAAATAGGTGCGCAAAGATATTGGCTTTTCCTGGGCAGTCGTTGCTAGTGTTCCATCTTCTTTGGTTAGAGGAGGAAATGAGCTGGAAGTGAAGTTTCTTCCCACAGCTTTGGCGAAAGACCAAAATGAACGGGATCCGTTAGGACATTCAGCAAGTTTTGATCTTATTTTGGCATTGTGGGCATCTTTTGAGCATTCTATTGTCTCTTTGCATATGCCTCTAGCCTCGACATATCTCAGGGCCCGGATTTTTTAGCCATCGATGGTATGCTGCCTGTTTGGAAGCCACAGCTCTAGAGCAGTTTCTGTTAAACCAGGTCTTATCGGATGATGTTCTTCTTTCGGTATTCGGTATGTAAGTTTGCATCCCCAACATGATGATTTCAGAAATTGTCTCAGCACATCGTGTTGGATCTACTGAAGAGAAACAAACTCTCTTCCATGGAAACGCTGAGAAAAACATACGAAGACCTTCCCAGTCGGCCGAATTGTAATGCCACATGAGACGGGGTGGTATTGTGCAGCTCGATGGTAAATGGAAAGAGCATGTTGTGGAGATGAGGGTGTGATCAGAGTTTCCAAGTGGGGCACAAACTTCTATTCTATACGGGTCAGGATTGGTGGTGAGGAAAAGATCTAGTGTATTGGCAGACTGGTTGTTGACATCAGGGATGCGGGTTGGTAGCTCGACCAGTTGTTCTAGACCATGAGTGATGGCGAAGGCCTCGGCTTGACGACCCGCATCATCTGTTTTGTTAGAGAATTTGAGCCAGGCAGCATTATGTACATTAAAGTCTCCCATGATTATGGTTTCAGCTGTTGGATGGTTCTCCTGAATGTAGTCCAGTTTGAGTGATAAAACTCAAAGAGGTCGTTATATGAAGGTTCATTAGGTGATAGGTAAAGGCAGCAGAGGAACTTAGTCAGTTTGGTATCAGATAGCTTGAACCACATCACATCAAAGTCTTTCGGTTCCAAACTCTCTTCACGCTGGCACGAAAGGTTAGCCTTAGCGTAAAGGCAGACTCCACCTTTGAACCTGAATCGAGAATGGAGTTCGCGACCAGGACAAAGCATATGGACCTTGTTGGTGGACGAGTTTACTTGTGTTTCTGTTAGAGCCAGAATATCCGGTTTTTTCGTCTGTAGGTGATGGTGGACGTCATTGATGTTCTTGTTGAGTCCGCGGATGTTGCAAAATTAATCTTTAATGTTGAGTCCCTCGAGTACCTCTCGCCCGGAAATCCGAATGGAGAGGTATTTTACTTCCGGAGTGTTTTACTCTAGGAGACTTCATCATTATTACTATTAGGATGCACCTGAAAATAAAGGAGGAATTGGGGAAAAGGAAAGAGGGAGACCGGAAAGTATCGACCGAACACTGAAACATGGAATGATCCATTTCACAGCACACAAAGTCGATATGGTGGTATTTCACCGGGCGATGAGACCATCTTCCACCTACGGTTATCCTTTTTGTCGCCTCTTACGACAGGCAGGATTTACCATGGGGCTATTCTAAAGCCGACCCCATACAGCTAAATTTGAATTTGAAAGTTGTCTACGAATAAAGGGACATTCATTAATTACGTAAGGACAATTTTGGCCATTTGCGACCCCCCTCCCTACCCCCATGTATGAGTACATAAGATTTCTCGTACTCCCGCTCCCCCTTACGTAAGATTTTATATGGTTTTAGAAAAGGATCAATTGCACTAAAACTCATAATTTGACGTAAATATAAGCTCCAAAAAGTGTAAAAATAGACACATTGAAGATTTTAAAAACTTGATATACAATGAAAAAATTCAAAATAAAAATATGTATAAATGAAATTGTACATTAAAATATCCATCACTCTATGTTAGAAATCGCACATTACGACTTATAAAATATTACGTAAAAATGGCTTTTATCCCCCCCTCTCTTCTCGAAATAAGGGCAGGTAGAGATTTTGAGAACCCCCCTCCCCTCAGGACCCTTACGTAATTAATGAATAGCCCTAACACGACTCAATGTTTTCTGATTGTCTGGCGAATGGAAAATCTAACACAGCAACCAATCAGAAAACATTACGCGATGTGCATGGAATGTAATTTGAATTCGACTCATCACTCTTGCCGTACTCAGGCAGCTTGCAAATTAGCCGACATAGGCGCGCGCGGCAAATCTTTGCGTCGCCAATAATTTGTATGATTTTCGCAGGCTCGCAAGTCGTGATGCGAATATGCGACGGCTCGGAGAACCAGAGGTGGCACCTAATCGAGCCCGGCGGTTTGTTGCGCCACTCCAAGTACCCCCTGTGCTTGGATTCGAGGCACACGGAAGTGAGAGGCATTACAGCGGAGCGCTGTAACAGCAGTTTGGACACGCAAAGATGGCAGCTTAGTAGTAGTAAGTCTTAATGTGCTGAACGAACGAGATTGTTAACTAGAATATTCAATTGTTGAGTGAGATCCACTTTCGAAGTGTTTTGCTCAGTTTCGAATCTGGTTCGGAAGGAATATGGTATAGGCGCGCTGATTTTTTTATTAGTGAAAAAGCTCCTTTGAGCTAAGAGAAACACGTCATGCTTTCAATATTCTCAATGGAAACGGATCTTCCCGTATTTCTGTCCACAGTAATTTTCATGACTATAAATTAAATGAAATGTGAAAAAAATCATCAGGAATTCTTCAGATTGTTGTTTTCTGAAATGAAATAACTTTTGATTAGAAACTGAGCAATTCAAAAAGGAGTTCATAAAATTAGGAAAACGTTACGTATAATGTTGTGAATCGATTAGAATTTGTAGAAAATATTCTGAAGGAAGATGTGGATTTCATATAAATGACGGATAGGTTACGCAGTCTGCTGGACGAACTATATTTGCCGTAAAACAACTAAGGAAATTGGGTATAACCAATATGTATAATATGTGTGATTTTCGAGAATAGAGAATTATACTTTAAGAGCTGGTACCCGCGATTTCGTCCGCGTAGAATTTGTTTTTCCTATGTTTTTCTCTGTGTTATTCCATCTAGGTTATGCCTATGACTTTGCCCGCTTCCCCCGTTTTCTGTTATCCCGTTATTCCGTTATTCCGTTATCTTATTATGACGTTATGCGAGTTAAAGCAAAATGGACATGTTCAAATATCTGTGTATACTGTCATGACTGCTCGTTAGTTGTTAAAGCTAGGCCTTAACTATACTGTGCGTTAGTTGTCTATTGATCAATAACTGGACAGCCTCCCAGAGCGGCTAGGAAAGCTATCACACTCAGTATATAATGAAGCGTGGGCCTTAATTTGACAGTACATTTACCAATCTCAGATAATTAAGAAACAATAATACACTTAGGAATTTTATGTATTTTCTAAATAATAATAACAATAACTTATACACCTGTTATAATTTACGGAGAAAAATGTATAGAACGTTAGAATGAATTTGAATATAAGATATACTGGAATGTGAAACAAACATAGTATTCCTAGTAGAATAACTGTTATTCAGTTACCTTGGCGATTGCTAATATTATTACTTTTTGTCGAATCAAGAATTGACTATGAAATCAAATAGATGAATGGTTCCTTATTACAGTATACATATATACCTTACCAAATAAACAGTTTTATTTTCTTACCCTCGACTGAAGAACACTTTCGTTTTAAATGTTGAATGATTTTTATTTTGGGGTTACCGATTTTTCACGCGTTCACTGATTCAAAATATGATTATTCCTTTTGAATATAGTTTCTGTTTGCAGAGTTCACTGAGATACCATTTTTGTAGTATAAGACCCTTGCTGCAATTTACACTTTCACATCTTCGGCATACTTTTGATAAACTGGCTATTTTAGAATAATTACGAAGTCTACACTTGTTTCTATCAGAAGATGGGTATCTTCACTAGATGAATTTGATTCGACTCTCATGCTCTTCATACTCTGAAGGCTCTAACTGCACTAACTTCTTTTTTCGGTTATGGAGATTCTTATATATATATATATATATATATATATATATATATATCGCGGTGTTCAAAGGAGCCGCTGTGGTTATAAATTATATTTTGTGTCTGGGGTACTCCGCCGTATATTTCAATCGCATTCCTTGCGCGTTAATATTTCATCCCGGCTGTCGGAGAATCGTTAATTATCTATTGCGGTGTGGAGATCAATAAGTAACTGTCCTGTCGTAATTATTTCGGTCTGTTTTACCTTCAAGTCGTCGCTGTCAGCGTAACATATTTATGAGGCATTTTGATGGGTGGTGTTATCATATCAAATAATTTACGAAATTTCACATTTTTTGTTGGAAATCGCCCCGCATTCCTGCGTCTAATTTAATAGCGGACGAAGGGAACAGTCGTTCACCTTTTTGTATCGCTTTCCTTTAGTCATGGGCATTACAATTTTTACGTTGAAATAACTTGGGTGATCGCGGCTATCACAATACCAATTTTCATGGCGATCGGTTGAACCTAAAATCATATATACAGTGTGTAATCTAACCTCTTGCACACCCGTGAATGACGAGTGAATAATGCCATTTTATAGCAAATTACAGTGGTTAAAAAGCCGAAAAAGAAATTGGAAACATGTTTTGTTCTTTGTTAAATTCGACAACATTTTGGGGAGCGCCGCTCGCCCAACCCCACCTGTCCTGGTCAGAGCTGTAAGTAAACGCAATTGCCGGATGCAATAAATATTTAAATAATATGGAATGCTGAATTGATTGTGTGGTAGAAGCAAAAATTTTCATTTCAGGCTGTTTGCGATAGATATTCGATTTCAAAGTGATGAAAACAAACGAACCTCGTTATATTCAAACTGGTAGATAAAGTCAGAACTAGTAGGTGTCAATGTAGCTTTGAGGCATTTATCACATCACAATTATCAAAAAATCACTTGTGTAAACACAAAAGACACGGTATTCTTTATTGTTTTCAAAATAAATACAGTCATCATCAAACTAGTCATTCATATCACGTGAACACTGTTGCCAGTTAGTGTTTCCAAGATTTCGCATGCGCCTGTTGTTTTGCATTACAAAGTTGTCGATGATCGGTCGTTCCGTGCGTTCAAACATATCTGCGTTTTCTTGAGTACTATTAACAGCTTTCTTTTTGGTAGTATAAGTAGCACCGGAATAACACCGGGGCACGAAACACAGACACCCAGCCGTTCTTTTTAGTCGTCCTTGACGGATCTTGGTGCAACAAGCCCTTTTTAGTTATGTTCAAATAGCATCATAGGTTGCAACAACTAATGTTGAAATCTATGGTAGCATCACCTACAAAACAAAATCAATAGTAAAATAGCTGGAAGCAGCCTAGACTGTCGCACACCAGGATTCATCGATTTTCTCATCTTCATCAACAGATTTTATGATATCTACAATGAACTCTCTAATTTTGTTCAGATCAGAAGGTTGTTAGAGAGGTAATCGTCCGGCAGAGATGGGCAGTGAATGGCTTGGTAATAGTTTGTATCGGAAAGTTTAATGGAACAATGTCATCGGGTACATATTCCAATGCCCTTCATTTTCAAGTTAATTCATCATCTAGAGACATCAGTCCACTCTCCTACCTTTTCTCATTCCTTCGAGGAAGTTTCCATGATCCCAAAAAGGCCATTTGAGAAGAAATCACTTTAAAAAAATAGCCAGGTAGACTTCAAGAAAAATCAGATTTTTGACAGACAGATGTAAACATTGTAGTAGACAATGGTAGTAAGTTTCGAGGATTTCATCTCATTTTCGCGCGGTATCTTGTTCGTAGAACTATAATCTTTGTAAACGATCAATTCACAATTTTTTGCATGAAGGAATGTTGCCAGAAAAAGAAAATTTCATAGGTTTGAAGTTTGACATTTTGCGTGACACAAACAACAAACATTCCTTAACCGCGCCATCTACTAATGAAGTTCTATGCAGAATTTAACGATTTTCATTTGTTGTCCCCCAAAAATTCTAAACAAAATCGAATCAGTTAATACACCAGGGTTTTTAGGCATCTTAGACCAGGGCAACTAAAATAAGGCGAGCGGCGCACTTCAAAAATTGTGTCGAATTTGACAAAGAACAAAATATTTTCATCCAACTGGGTACTTTGACTCATTCCTTATTTTTCAAAAGATTTTTGTTGATGTGGAAATTACGTATTAACTCAAAGGTAAATTCAAATACTTGTTTGAATACCCGTGAAATATTAGCGAAATTTTATTGGTCTAATACAGAAAAAAAACATTAACAGTAACTACCTACTAATTTGGATATTCTAAATATCAATGTTAGTTAGGTAATATAAAAATATATTGTATGAAATTTAATTTTATTTATTTGTTTGAAAATATAAAAAGGTTCATAAAATCAGATGTGGAATCATCTGCCTTCATTTTATACACACACACACTCAAGGCAGCTTTCCATACCAGCCTCCAGCCAATCAGAGTACTTCAAAACTAGCTTTTTCAAGGTCATGCCACTATTTGTTGGTTCAAGTTATACTTTAAGCATCAAGTTGTTGACCATCTTTGTTTATAAACATGTTTCTCTCCTTTCTATAGAAAAATATAAGCAAAAAATAATAAATTATGGAAGTTTGGTTTGGAGAGTTTGTGGCAACTGGCAACTGAAACACAATGGGAAAAATTACATTTTCTGCTGATGGGCATCCTGTAACTTTAACCTGAACACTGCATTGGTTGACAATTGACGTAAAAACGCCGCGTTTGTTCTGCTCTATGAAAATGGTCATTTGAAAATAGCAGCACTTCGTTCAAAAAAAGTTGAAGCTGAAAGCTGGTATGGAAGGCCGCCTTTAGTGTGATTGTAAAGTCAAATTTATTCTACTAGTATCATCGGAAAACGAACAAGATTCGCAAAGTATCCATTTATTTAATTGTGGTACTAAAATTGGTAATCATAACAAAACCCCACATCAGTTTATCAGTCGCCTTCTTTCTGCATCGTCAGAAGAAACAACATAATGTAAGTAAGTTCAGCCCGCTAATCTCAGTTTGAATCTCTCTCAATTCAAAATTCTTTTGGAATAATTGTAAAATGCATCATCAATAGAAAAAAAAAACATTGTTGCATCAATCTTCATGGAACGTCTCTTAGTTTTAATTCCGTATTGTTTTTTTTTCGATTCACTAAAATAAAAGAATAAATGAAAAATTACGAAAAATTACTCTCTACTCCAATAGCCTAGAACAGCGCAAAACTGATATTCTCGAAAGTAGCATGACGTCACATAATAAACAGAAATAAATTCAGATTGTTCGTCCAGCAGACTGTCGCCTCTCAGATGTGTCTGAAGTCTACAGTTATATCGAACTGAAATATTGTGAGACATAGGATCATTGACTTTTGATTATAAGCAAAATATTTCATTCATTATTTGTATCCTGTTTTCTGATTGGTAGTTAAAGATTGAGGTTATGTGAAGTGGAATGTTTCCTATACTAGAGTTTTACAGGCTCTGAATCACTAACTGGTATCCATTGTCAAAATCGAATTAATCGCATACAATCAAAACGCAAGATATTTGAAGCACAAAATTGGCTTAGTTAAATAAGTTCTAACTATTTTCAAGTTTTCAGGCTTTTAATGACTCAATATTCTCTTTATGTAAAGAAGAAAGTCATCAAAAAAGAGAAAGTGAAGTAAAAAAATCAAATTTATTTAGCGAACGTGTGCATAGATACTTACCTACTAGATACTTAATTCCAATTTTTGTATTATGTTGTACATAATAGTTTGTTAACAGAAATTTTCAATATATTTTTTGTTATTGCTCATACATAAAGATCATCAAGAATGCTAGTAGTACGAGAAATGTTTTATTGTATATCAGCATTTCCATTGTTCCTGAATTGTTACCTGTTTAATTTAGGAAACTGATCTGAATGGATATTATAATACTCATTAAATCACATTCACATCACCACAGAACACCTAGCTCCACAGAAACCCTCATTTGTAAGCACGTGTGACGATGTCAACCTCAAAGTCACCTGTGTGTCAGATTCGATCCCCTACAAATTCACCGCTAAAAAGTGATATGTAACACATAGAACACAATTTGCCTTCTGAAGATCGAAGTACCGCGTTTACTTTCGTTTCTGTGTAGCTAGTGTGATCTGCAATATCACATCTATAATTTTACATTTGAAGGCATGTTGGATATCTGATGAAATATTATTGAACAAATGCTCAATATTTTGCACACTACCATTTCCGAATAAACATTCAAGAACATTGGTTCTGAACCTCTTGTATACATGTGGTAAATGTTAACGAAGTTATACCTAGATAACTAGATTGCTCGTTTAGCTGCGCGAATTGATATATCATGTGGTGAATTCAATATAAAGAGAGTAAACAATATATTTTACTCTTCTTGGAATTAATACAGATTAACCAATATCCCTGTTGATACGAAATAAAACTTCTGCCTCAACTGTCGGAACATGTCAAACTAAATATTCTATAGCTGCGATTTGTTGGCCCCATTCATATTCTGGAACTACTGACATATCTGGTCTTTCCGCGATTTCAAAGGTTATGCTATCTGGCTGCTGAATATATTTTACTGTAGTAGACAGAGCGAGCAGATGAGTCCCCCATTCCACATCCATAGAACAGATATTGTGTTGGGGGGGGGGGGTTGGCGCAGTGGTTTAGCGTCCGACTCGAGACTGGGAGATTCGATTCTCAGCCAGGGCAGATATTTTTAATTTAAGTACTGACAATTTATTTGCTTTAAATAGTGAGAATTTAAATCATAAATCTTGTAGCCAAGCTGAGGATGTCCTTCGACGATTCGCTGTTGTGTTCAAATTAACAGTGCTGCTCCAAGGTGGCGTATTCAGTTAGTAACAAGGCCTACCCAGAACACTGTGTAAATACATCCTATGTTGTGCTTGTCCCGCAGTCATAGACGTGCAAGCAAAAATAATAAGGGATGCAGTATTGCTTAGAGCAAGACTATCATACACCTTTCCCTGTCTACGCCGGTTGAAGGCCGGATGGGAACGGATATTCCGCAGGGGGGTGATGTCCATATTGCGCCATATTGGACGCAGAGGACAATAAATGATGGGAGAGATGTTAGTGCTACCAACAATAAAATATCTCTAACAAAAACAAAAAGCTGCAAATTTAAATTCTTATGGCAACATATTTGAATGGACTTGTTTTTTAAATCTTCCATTTTTATTACAACATACAAGAATGGTTCATAGCAGAAAATGTTTTGGTTTGTTAATCTTCAGAATCACAACCTTTCGAAAGTGATAAATTATGGTACCAACACCCTGAGTTCACAAGGCAACAACCGTTTGATCAATAGGGTTGAAAAATATCGGATACCATGGCAACCAAACAGATCAGTCCATTTCCCATATAACAGAAAATGTCAAAGCCGACAACCATCAAAGATGCCATCAAAAAATGGGAAGAAAAACACCCAGACGAGCCGATAAGTGAAGCGCTAGAAGTTGGTTTCCAGTTCCAATGGCTCCCAATCGAAAAAATGGACAACTCCCTATCGGCACTGACCAAATGCAGGAAACTCAGCCTGTCCACGAATATGATAGAGAAAATCGCAGGAATAAGCGCCATGAAGAATTTGAGGATTCTGTCGCTGGGAAGGAATTATATCAAGTCTTTTTCTGGGCTGGAGGGAGTTGCAGAAACTTTGGAGGAGTTGTGGATTTCTTACAATCTAATCGAGAAGGTGAAGGGAGTGGGAGTGCTGAAGAAGCTCAAAGTTTTGTATATCGGGAATAACATGATCAAAGATTGGGGTTAGTTGATTATTAATTATGAAAATCCATGGTAAATACGTACTTCTTTAATATGAATCCGAAGTCAAAACACAGTGCTCTTAAATACTTTCGGAGATAAGAGCTCTTATCGCCCACTGGAAACACTTATTAACATTCGCCCTCCTTTCAATCGAAACATCACGTATTTTTTATACTTCTTTGCATGAAGAACCGCCATTTTCCAAAATATTCTCAGTTCTATAAAGATAACATGACATTGGAAATGCAAGACAAGCGATACGACACCTGGTGGACAAATCTGAATTATAACTAGTCAGTAGTTGGCTTTTACTTATGATTAATTGGTTTGATTTCATCATTTATCAAGATATTCTTGATTTATTTTAAATTTTTAATCATGTTGTCGGTATTGTTCAGTGCGTTTTTGTAATTCTTGGGAGAAAAACCCGGGCGACGAAAGGTGAAAATTGAAAACAAAATGGGCACAAAGTCTCTAGTTGACCATCAGAAAACTTGGATTTTGGAGTTAAAAATTGGAAAATTCATGAGAGTGTGCTTTCTTCACATCACAGAAAGTGATTACTTCAATAAAGGTGAGAAGGTCCTTCATATTTAAGTTGAAGCACTTAGTGTGTTAACAACTTTCACACTTTCTCTTCCATCCATATAAAACATTCCATTAATATTATGTGGAGCAGAATTCAAAGCACTTGTTTTTAAGCATAGTGCATTAACTGATGAGTTTATTCCCAGATAGCACAAGCACATTCATAGAAGCACATGATGGAATGTTTGAATGTTCTCAGAATATTTCCACAACACACTCCATATGCACATTGTATGGATATCCAAAATGGACTGAGTTTCACATTCTATAAACGTTCTCAGAATACACTAAAGGATTTTCTTAGAATATTCTTAGCAGCTTGATAGAATGTTTCCAGAATATTTCTTTCAGATCCTAGGCACATTCTATAAACGTTCTCCGAACATACTGAAGGATTTTCTAAGAATATCAAAATATTCTTAGCAGCTTGATAGAATGTTTCCAGAAAATGTATTTCATATCCCAGGCACATTCTATGAACCTTCACTAAATATATTGAGAATTTTCTGAGAACACCCACCAAATATTCTGAGGATGTCTACAGAATTATTGATTTTTTTACTTCACATTATATACTTGTATGTTTGTACCTATTTACATCTATCTTTTCAGTTATGACACTTTGATCTTACCACAGTTTATTGCTCTCAATGCTTTGTCAAATAAAACTCACTTAGCTGAGACACGCGTATATGCGAAGCTGTTCTATAGAGCAATAACTCACTTCGTAACGATATGCAGAAACGGACAAAATAATCTGTACTACTTGTATACACTCTCCGTCGGCACAAAGAGCCCGCTGGTCAACATGGACTTGAGTTGACTGCTGTCTGTTCTACAACCTATTCGTCTGGGCCAATCAAGTCGGACATCAATGCTTGCAGGTGTGCCTATACGATGGGAGGTCATAAATCACGCGTTATATTTGTGTTTTAATAGCTCTGAAAGATTAAAAACCAGTAGCGTCTGTGGTCTTAGTGTGTGCCGATCGAAATACGTTTTAGGATATTAAAATATTTAAATAAAATTAGTTATCTCCGCCAGCTGCACGGTTTTTTTATGCTTCTGCAATTGATATTGGGAAAACTATACCACCACCACACTTGGGAATGAATATTGAAAATTTTATTTTTTTACGGAAGTTAGGTATTCGAGAATATAAAACTAGTAGGCGGCTGTGAATTCATATTTGAGTATTACTTTTTTTATAAACGACTTTTTTCAATAACAATTTCTAGTATTTTTTACACGTTTTATATTAGCTTCACTTGTATGTTTGTTTGTTTGTAACCGACTCCTTTGGGCGCGATTTTGACCCACTTCCAGACGTCCGAATGATTTGAAATTTGGCAGGTGAATTGATAATTTTATGGTGTTTTGTGTCTTTAAATTCATTATCAACATTCCTTGTGGTGATTTTCGATATTATTTTCGCAAAAACTATAGTATTTCTGAAGTGGCTCTTACTTGTTTCTCAAAAAAATGCAATCTATAATAATCAGATTTTTCGAACAACAAACAACTCTACTCACTGAACTTTCCCGGATAAAATGAAAGATAAAATCATACTTCATTTTTACTCCAGGAGAATTTGTGAAACTTCAGGAACTTCCTTCTCTTGAAGAACTTCTGTTTGTTGGCAATCCATTGTATGACAGTATGGAGGAATCGGTCTGGAGAGTTGAGGCATTGAAAAGACTACCCAATTTGAAAAAATTGGATGGTGAGCCAGTAGTCGGGGAAGAGGCTGAATAGTTTTATATAATTTGTATTTCCATTCTAAAATAAACTACTTATTTAATAGCGTCATTTACCATTTTCTGCTGTGACAGCCTTATATTATTCGTATAAAGTCTTTGTTATAATAGCTATAAGCCATTTCAAAAACGAAAATTTATCCAATATGCCTTTCACTATTAAAAACACACTTTATATGCACTAATATATTTTTGATGTAGTATAAGATGAGATTAGACAAATTGTAGACAATAAGATAGACACAAAATATTACTTAAAGAAATTCACACGCCCAAAAAGACATAATGTATTATTGTTTGTACATAAAGTTCGTGCCTATTGTTTGTCTCTAGCCCAGAACTCAAATTCTGTGGTCGTTTTAATTTATACCTAGTCATATGAACTGTAAATAAAAGCAAGGTATGTAGAAATTTTGTATAATGTGTAAAAATAAATGGAATATAGTAATAATATTGTTTTAATTACAGAGAAAGCAAAAGTAATAAATACTTTCATTTGAAAGAGGTAAGAGAGTTACATGTGAGATTTTGAATGTAATTAAATTTTTTCTTCCTCAAATTCTCTTGATTTCTCGTATAATTCAAGAAAAAAATGTAATAGGTTTCATTTTAATATTGTTACGTTTTGGTGTTCTTGAAGCTTAAAGTAAGTGCCACAATCGAAATAAACACCCTATAATGAATAACGGAATAATCTTCAAATACAACTCTAAAAACTTCTCTGGATAAGTTCCGATTTAGCTGGAAAATGTGCATGTGTATTTTTATACATTTAATGCTCTTTGCAAGCCAATGGAATTTGTGGTATGAAAATCAGCGTTGTTCCTAGGGTGAACATTTTCGTACTAGATTGTCTCTGTAAATATTTATATACATATATATATATATATATATATATATAGTGGAAAATTGGGTCTATGCAAAATACATGAAAGGAAAAATTGTGGCATATCAGATAAATTATTAGATTAAAGAAAAAAATCATCAGCTTCTTGAACCTCGATTGAAACCGTCATGTCGATGGTGATGTTAGGGTGAAAGTTTAGGTTAGGATAGGTCTTGATGGCCACTTATGAGTACTCGAGATCTTTTCGACCGTCCTAACACTAACATTAAATTATGGGAAAAAGCGATTCACAAATATGCGGACGGAATCTATGTCTTCAATAGCTCAGTTGGTAGAGCATCTGACTAGAGATTTAGAGGTCGTGGGTTCAAATCCCGCTTGAGAATGTCTTTTTTAAATTATTTTTGTATTTAATAATTTGTCTGATACGCCACAATTTTTCCTTTCATATATATATATATATATATATATATATATATTGTTACGATAAGAAATATTTGTTCAATGTAAAAAGAATAAAAAGTGATATAATGATACTTATATATCACATAAATACCTGCTATGTTTGTTCTGCAATTTTTCTGTACATTTTGCCTTTCTGAAGCCTTGTACCATTTTCTAGTCGACGCAGATGTCTCAAGAGTTTAGCAGTAGAATTTTTCTATTGTCATAAGTACGTTGCCAACAATTCATTAAATGTGCACAACCTATAAAAAAAATATAGAAATCAAAATTCATGAATAAACTTTAGATCTCAAGTAGACAAAAATAATATTCAAGTTGGAACATCGTGTATGGTAAAATCAAATCAGAAGGAAACATGAGAGTGACATGTCAAAACTTTTCGATGGAAAATGATAAAATATAAAAATTTGAATACTATGTATATATTACGTAAGCTATAGAAATGTAAATTGTATATAAAATCCATAGAATAGTTTAGAATAAGGAAAAGTGTCCCAGAAAGTGAGTAAAACCTAAAATTTGTGAGAAAAATACAAAAAGTAATGGTTGATGAGAAGAAAAATAACGAGGTTTTAGAGAGATGAAAATTATGTTTGAAAGAAAGCCGTAACAAATTTTGCTAATAATAAATACGAAAATACACCAAGAACGGAAGCAAATCAACCATTTGACAATCTAAAACATGTCCAGAGACCAATAGGCGTAGAAACTACCAAGAAAAACCACTCACCTTCAGATGACAGCAAAATTCCTATCCGCGACGTTGCCAACAACAGTGAAGCTGCAAACTCCAATAGCCAAAGAAAACTTCCAGGATTCACGAGAATACTCAAGAGAGACGAATAACAGGTACTTTTTAACCCAAAACTAAACAAAGTGAGCGTATTCGGGTCAGATACTTCTTTCGGGTATTTTGATGACTTTTATCCATTCATTTGAAAGTTATTTCTTATGCATGCTCATAATTGTTAATTTATTGCGCATGAGCGAAGGTTTTGACAATTCTATTCCACTGATGATTGATAAAATATTAAAATTAAGACAGATTTCGCAGGCTAGGTATATTTAAGGATTCATTTTGAATAAAAGAAACATCATTTGACTATTTTCTGGATTCATTATTTATCTGTTGATCACATAATCACAAAACAGTACATTGACTTCAAGCAGAACAACAAGATGGCACCACTGAATCCTACCATGAGAAGGAGAAATATCATATTTCCATAGGCGTACCGACTGAGCTTGGATAAGGTGAAAGAATACAGGTATACTGGATATTTTATTACTGTTATGATAGTTATTTCCTTTCAAAATTTTCAAATAAAATAAATCATTTAATCAAACGTATCATAACAAATGTCAAATATTTTATTATGATGTCTAGTTATTAATAAAATAATAATAATAGCAGAATCATAATAATATATATATTGTAGCTTTCATTGAAATTATTTGGTTACAAATGACTTTGATTCTTGATAAAAATAAAATTTATTGATTCTTGGTATATTCATAAAGGATCTTCTTATATCACTATAATAATTCGACTTGTCAAATATAAAAATAAAATATTTGTTGAAAATTCAATGCAACAAAGATACCACTTGAGTTCTATAACAATTTATATACAACAAAAATAAATATTGTAAAGGTAAACTAAAGGAACATCATCAAAATGTAATATACATCACAACCAGCGGGATAGGTAGACTACCTACATAGATACCATGAAAAAAATACATTTTGTAAGATTATCTACATTGGATCCAGCAGAAAGTGAGATCTGCATCAGATTCAGCATCAGTTTCTTAATAATAAATTTTTTGTTTTGATAAAATTAATTTTTTGACTCACAATGAAGCATCATAGAATCCTATAAACGTGAAAAAATTATTTCCGCACATGCACACATGTAGATGAATGGGGCAGGCTCATTAAACAGATTATGTTATGTATATATGTTCTGCATTCTTTACAGTAACTTTTTTTTTCTGTAGAAACCAACCAATAAGGGCCAAATTTCTTTGTATATTCATCTTTCCACTTCTGTTTGTAGTTTTTTTTCTGGCTTTCTTTGCCTGAAAGCTCATTTTCTTCTATGATTGCCTCGTGGTAAACCAAACTGCACTGTTCAGGTTCAGCATCAGAAGTATTAACGACTTGGGTAGTGCGGATCTCACTATCATCCTTAGAAAGTTGAGTTGTTTTGTGACTAGATCTTATAAAGAATCTGGATAAAACATAAAAATTCAACAAAAACTCTGAAACCAATACACATAAGTACTTTACCTCTCCATTTCTGAGTTTTACAATAAGAATAATAATAAAATTTTACAACTTATGGCGACTCGCAAAAATGAAAAGTCACCATTAATTTCATAAATAAATCGGAGTATTCACACGGGGAACAAGAAACAATAATCGAAGAATTGTGAATATCATAAAATGAAAAATTATCGTTGTACCAAAAGGTGAAAGTTATGAACAAGGAAAAAAGAAACAAGATACAACAAACCAAACAAAGGGATTGAATAAATACAGCCAGAAAAATAATTCAGAATGTTGACACCTGTTATAGTGTTGAATGCTTGAGTTTTATGTAGAATACCTTGATGTAGGTAAAGAATGGCATCATTATTCCAACAGTTCTTCCGGGTCATTTAAAGTAGGGATAGGATTCCATCTCTGTCTAATTTTGTTCGTCTTGTCTAGCCTTCTCCTCATATGGTTGTTTAACTCAAAAAGTGGCCACTAAAAAGCATCTCATGTACTAAAGTGTGTGGCAGCACCGAACTGGCCCAATGAGATTGTGAGAAATCCATAGAGAAATCTAAGGGAATGAGCCTCACTTGGCTAAGATGTGCCAGTCCGGCACTGAGGGTGTGGTATGAATTTCGAGGTTTCTCTTTGAAAACGGTATTCTGGTACAGTAACGCCATCTTAATTCAATGCGTTTTTAGGAGCACTTTTTGTAACAGAGAGTTCTCTTTACCTCTACCCTCCTTAATTCGAACCTTAACGCAGAAGAAAACGCCACTTCTTTCCCTTGTTGCTTGACTTCCGTTGGTATTGTGTTGTGTATTCTCTTATTCAATCTTTTTTTCACAAAATATATGATGACTTTACTCTCTAAAGATATTCCATTCCTGGAGCATTTCTTCAGGATGGAGTGTCCTCTCTGTCTTTCAGTTAAAGAGATGTCTTGGATGTATGGGTTTTAAAAGTTTTCTTCTTGATCAGTACATACAGAACGAGAATTTTACAACTGTTCACACTTTTAGACACAAAATATCTATGGACACATTTAATAATAAGAAATGTATAGGCCTTCATTACCAAAAGTAATGGAATTATTATATCAAATTTGCGTTTTTCCATACAAAAGTCAAACAGTTGCATATTCAGCTACTTCTGGGTTTTGGATTTTTGTGATGGTAACTCAGCATTGTAGTTTCTTGAGAAAGAATAGCTTCTTTTTTGAAATTTTCCGTTTTCATTGAAGAATCAACTGGAAACTTCAAGAATTAACTAGTTTATTCTATGTAGACACACACATATTCTCCTGAAAAAAATATTCATCACTTTTTATCCAAATTGGGAAGTTCCTACCTAGATTTTGTAACACGGCATATCTCAGTTTTGGAAAATGGCTAATATTTTCAGTAAAAATATCAACATATAATTCAGTTTATTTTTGTTTCTGCTGATGGTTGCATGAAACCTCTGCCAGGAATGTTCAAAAGTCCCTCAAAATCAAACATGACGCACAATATACCCCAATTTTTTTTTTCTGTTCATAAAATATTTATTTAGGACCTCATAAAAACCAAGACATGGTTGGTTCTCATACACTTTTCCACATGAATTTCTATAATTAAAGAGTCAGAGGTACAGTAGTCGCCTTTTAATCAGACGAGAAGGTTGGATGCGCACAATGGTTGGTTGCGCATATGGTTAACGCCCACTCCGCTGTAGACAGCGGCATGTATGTTAGTTTGATTTGTGCTCTGGTGCGATAAACTGATAATGGCAAATACATCCAAATAACATACACGCCTATGGTCATAACAATGAACCAATAGAATCAACCGGGTCTAATGACAGCTTGCGCCTTCACCAGGATAAATGAATATTACTGTACAGAGCGAATGCTTCTGTTACTAGTTACTACTACGTTTGGCTTCAGGAGCCATCTTAGATGCACTAAAAGATCAAGTCCCACCAACAACTCAAGCCACTCAAGCTGATTAATTATCTCAAGTGAGATAACAATAAAAACGTCAGAATTGAAGCAAACGAAACATCAGAATGGAAGCAAACAAAAGACTACCGATGATGATAACCATAGAGAAACTAAAAATAAAGAGAGTTGTCAAACCTGCAGTAAAAGTTGGCACCACGTTTAGACAGTAGCGACATATCTCGCAACTGGCCGAACTAAGTACAGTTGGTAAAACCGATTGAGATAAGGCGGGTTTTTCAAATGTGTTACTTTTATATGATTGATATGGTATATATTTTATAAGTGATCGATTTGCCATTCTTGTATTCCATATGAATGGTTGTATCATATGAAATACAGGAATGGCAAATCGATCACTAATAAAATATATACATTAATCGATTCGTAGAATCTGTTAGTTCGTTCGTCGTTAAAATAAAGTTTCAAAGTAAATCTTTATTTCATGATATCAAGAACAAAATTAAAGATCTTATTAAACAAGAATAATAAGTTGAACACTATAAAAACACATTTTATTGTATCTAGGACAAGGTACAACTACAGACAAAACAATAATAAAACTCCGAAAAACAACAAAATTAAAAATATTCTTCAGTCTTCATCAAATCAACCAAAATAAAAACAAATTACATTAACAACAAACCTTCAATAATTTTGTTCATTTATTAGCACAAAGGAGAACGAGTAGGTATACTTAACAAATACTCCAGTTTGATGATAATCTTCGTACTTCCTCAAATGGTGATAGGAAATGGAAACTGATGGACGGAAATAAGTATCAGTTTGTGAAAAAAATTTTGCAAGTGATGGATGGACATAAGTATCAGTTTGTGAGAAGCAGCTTATATTTTACCTTGAGAAAGAATATTTCGAGGAATTTCTGGTTTGTCATTTTCTGACAAATGTCGAAATTGGAAAATTATCATGTCAGTCGTCTGTTGATTGCGGGCAGCGCCTCCATGCGCGACTGGCCGTACCAAAAACTTGGTGGTCAAGATCACCAATGTTTCAAACAGTCTCTTTATTTTTAATTTGTCTATGATGATAACTCAGTTATTGAAATGCGCATTTTTGGGCTAAGCTCTTTAATACGTGCAAAATTGAGTGCCTTCAAAGATAAATAATGCTTGAAGTTTTAGTTACTTTCTTTTTCCGCAATAAAAATAACTATCATTCAAATTTTCTCCTAATATAGATAATTTTTATTTTTTAATGTTTCCTTTCCATATATTTTGAACCGTTTAAAAAATATTTTTATTATGATTCTGACTTTTACTATTTTATTTTTTAACAAAACCACTCATTGCATAATTAGACAATTTGTAAGAGTCATAGTAGACAGTAAAATAAACTAAAAAGTTAAAAATACAATTATAGTCAAAAAACTAAAAAAACGCTTATATAGCAATATCGAAGAAAAGTTAAAAATAATAAGAATTAAGTCATGGATAAAAAAATTTCCTTTTATGTAAAAGAAGCGTGAGGTGCTTGATATCAGTTATCTTAATATAATTATGAAAAGTAAGTAAAGAGCACCCCATTACGTAAGAGGAATTTTTTTGGTCAATTACCTAATTCTTATTATAAGCTAGTTTTTTTTAACTATCATTTTTAACTTATTAGTCCATATTGTTACAGAATGCTAAAAAACACTCTTCGATTGATTCATCCACATGGGATGGAAGTTTTTACTAAATTTTTGTGAATGTGCTGAGACCAGCCAGCACATTCGTCATAATATCTTTGTAATGTAAATTATTTTTTCTGATGATCTTCGTGAGAATACCAGGTCATAGCTATGAAATTATTGTACTGTCATTATTTCTTGTTATGTGTGCAAAATTTCAAATGATTAGGCATCTAGAAGTGGGTGAAAATTAATTTCATAGATTCCTTTACATACATACAGGTGAAGCTAATAAAGCGTAAAGGCAAAAAAATCGTGTGTTGGGACGGATTTTTTTTAATGTAGCTGTGTGCCTTTACCCTGATACCTCGCAGTCCCAAGAGTAGGTTGAAGTGAGGCATCAGTTAAATGCCATGTGCGGCTTAATGTGTTAAAAGTAGGATTGACAAAATGATGACAGCACCCCATTTTTACAATACTGATTGAGCCCTTTATAAAGAAGTATTGAATATATTGCAGAAGTTTTAAAGTATATCTTGTTATTTTTTTTTAATATTCGTAGAAATTATTTATTAATTGAGGTAATATAGATTTGGAAAGAAAAACTAGTTCTACATTTAATATAAAATATTGAAAATGAAAAAAAAACCTTTTGAGAAGTGGAAATATCAAACAAAGATTGTTTCTAATACAAAATTATTTCTTAATCATATTTTGTTCCATGTTTCAAACGTATTTCACTTTCCACATATTGAATTGAAATTTCATTCCCAAGAATATTTTACATAACAGAAAACTGTACGCAGAATAAAATGAATCGTGGTAGTGATGATTAGTCAAAATTCTTCTTTGGCTATGAAACTGCAGTAAGGCTACGAAAAATATTCGTGGCAAAATTTGTGACTCATTTGTTTTAAAATTTTTAAAAAGTATTTCATTGATGAAATAAAGAAGTAAAAAGTCTTTTTTTTTTGTCCAAGTATATTTATTAAAGCTTTCAAACATTTGTGTATTATTCAAATTTCTGGAGATTTTTCTAACATTACATAATTGAATAACTTCATAGGTCTATTAGCAGCCATTTGAACAATAGAATGTTGATACTAGTTTCTAACTTGTTATAGTTATATTATTATAAGAGAATGTATTAATACATTAAGCCACGCTATGAGCGAGAAAAAATCGTACCGTTGGGACCGGAGGTTTTATTTTTCTATAATAACCCTGATTTTGTCAATAAAAATGTCAATAACATTGAATTTGTACAAAAATACGATTAGGACAGCTGAGTTTTGAAAAAAAAATGAGGCATTACATGGATGCCACCGGGCTAGACATAAAAAAATAAGACCATTTGGGGCAGGTATCTCTAATGTAGTATTTCTTGTTTATCTAAAACTCACAATGCTACAAAACTATTTAGTTGTCTAGATTATTATATTATTCAATCAATGTTTGTAATTTCTGATAATAAATGATTATTTGCTAAAATAATGCAATTAAACACAAAAATTGATGCAACTTCTTTGAATATTGAAATTTTCCTAATTTGCAAACAGCGGTGTACTCCTGGGACCAGAGCTCAGAGCTGTGCAGAGCACTGACGAAAAGTGTTTCGGGCACTAAGCAATCTTGAAAAGTGCTCCCGAGTCTGGAACCCCAAGCACTTTTATTTCTGAAATGCTCCCGATTACTAAGCACTTTCAGAAAGTAATTGGACTAAGCACTTTTCAAAAAGGTGAGACTGTTAGGCACTTGTGTTACTTTTTTATATAGAATTGCTGTAATAAACAGTTTGGTCGGAATAAAAAAAGAAGTGTTGTCGAATTGAATCCAGAACAGCAATTGAAACATAACAATTATGTAAAACGCAATGCTTTGCCCCGTATGTATGATATATTATTTATGAGTGTGGCATTGAATTTGAACCATCAATGATAGAACACACGTCAGCCATATCGGAGCCGCCATCTTGAATTCCTAATTTTTTTTTAACAAAATAATGATCTCTGATACCAAAAACTTTCTCATACCAATTATAAATGGAATCGGACCCTAAACATTAACCCAGCACATTGAATAAAAACTTCTAAAAATATTTCGAAAAAATGTCCATGATGGTAAAAAATCTCATGAACCCTCTGGGAACAGTTTCCCTGCCCCCAAAAGTGTCCCAGTACGCGCCTGCTGAGAGTGTAGCACATACAGCTCCGCTAAAATCATAGTAAAACATAATTGAAATTGCTGTCACCTTGACGAGTGGTCTGGTCAGAAGACCCTCCCAGTCACAGATATATTAATTTTTTACCTATAACTGTTCTAAAGATTTCTTAATAGAATATCATCGTGTGAAGATAGTCTATTCATTGAGTTCTCTGCATTCAGAGAAAAATAGTTAAGCTTAAACTCACTTCGCACTAGAGCACTGGTTCAAAAAAGTGCTCAGGAGCATAGTGCTTACGAGCACAAAAGTGATTTGAGTGCTTTCGACAGCTCAGCTTGGGACCGAGCGCCTTTATTGAAGCGTTTATTCACCTAGCACCCACCTAGTCTGAAACTAAATGTTGCTGTGTGTCATTATAGGTCAATCATTACAGATTTTTTCTCGTGACAAATATAGTATCAGGAAACCGACTGTGCCATCATACGAAAGACGATCCATAGTTATATCCTGTTATGTTTTAAACTAGCAACTATCATTGCAAATTTGTTATAAACATTTAAAAGCAAAAAATAGTATTTTTTTCATTTTTCGCTTGGATACTAATAAAGCAATCTCGATGCTCTCAATTGACGAATTGTAGAGAATCCAAATGCGAAAGAAATGAGCTCTACCACAACTCATTGAAAACATTAGTAACGGAGAAAACCTGAAAAAACAAAAAAAAACTGTTTTTTTCAAAAATTTATAACACTGCTATTTTTTAAGTAGTAGCAGAGGCTCTCCGCGAAATAATAGTGATTCATATGTACTTCATCTGTAGAAAACTCGGGCGCTGTCGGATCATTAGTTTTTGCATAATTGCAATTTGAATTTTTCAAGGCAATTTTTTGCAGCAAGCCTGGATGCGTCATAGGTGGTCCGATTTCAATTTTGCAAAAAGATATTGCAAATAGAAGTATGGTACTAGAAAACGTCTTTTCTTATTTTGCGTTAAAATGCTGCAAAATAGGTGAGAAATACTTGCAAACATGACAGAAAACCATCGAGCGTGTGAAAGCGGCTGAGTAGTGGGGGCAAAGCAGCAGATTCATAACTTGCGAGCAGAGCGCTTGTATTACTATATTCGCTTCCACACGTCTGCTGTCCTACCTCACTACTCAGCCACATTCACACGCTTGCCTGTTTTTCTCTTTACAAAATTGAAATCGGACCACCTGTAACGCATCCAGGCTTGCTCCAATAAAGCGAATTGAAAGAGTTAAAATTGCAATTATGCAAAAACTGATGATTTGACAGCGCCTGGAGTTTTCTACACATAAAGTACATATCAATCACTACCATGTCACGGAGAGCCTGTGCTACAGCTTCAAAAACAGCAATGTTATGAATTTAAAAAAAAAAACCTTAGTTTTTCGGTTTTTTCTCCGTTATTAATAATTTGATTGAGTCGTGCTAGGGCTCATTTTTTTTGCATTTTTATTCTCTACAATTCACCCACCATCCATCGAGATTGCTTCATTAGTTTCCATGTTACAGGAAAAAACAAAAAAAACACGATTTTCTGTTCTTAAATGTTTATAACAAAATTAAGCAATGATAGTTGCGAGTCGGAAATATAACAGGATATAACTACGGATCGTCTTCCGTATGATGGTTTCCTGGTACTATTTTTATCGCAGAATCAATAGAGCAGAAAATCTCTTAAACATTAAAAACCATGGACCCTTACAATATTAGTCCAACAATTTTAAAAATTGCTAACGATATGATAACTGATCCCAATCTTCATTTAATAAATGTATGTTTCTCAAATGGAGAATTTCCAGATTTTTTAAAGCTGTGCAGAGCCACACCCATCTACAAACAAGGTGATATATAAATGACTGCAATAATTACAGGTTTATTACTATTATAACCCCTGTATTGTCTAAATTAAAAGAGAGGCTTATACATTATCTAGGAGGAGGATATATAAGTGAAAGGCAGTATGGTTTTAGAAAGTTACATTCAACCACTCAAGCCGTAACAGACATTATTCATATAGTAGCAAAAAATAAAGATATGGGTATAGTAACCAGAGCTATGTTGTGCGACCTTTCGAAAGCTTTCGATAGTGTATGCCACGACATGCTTCTAAATAAGTTAGAAAAATATGGGATAAGAGGTTCAGCAATAAACTTGTTAATATCATTCTTAACTGGTAGAAGGCAATATATTGTCTTCAACAACACTACATCTGATATACAGGTAGTCAAACATTGGGTTCCCCAAGAATCGGTGTTGGGTCCTCTGCTGTTCATTTTATACATAAATGATTTACCATTATATGTTGACATAGCGGTACTCTTCTTTATGCAGACGACGCTTCTTTTATGATTAAATCAAGTAATACAGGTAGACTAGAAGAGTTATCAAAAGAAACTCAAGAAAAATTTGAACAATACTTCAATGCAAATGTATTGAGTTTGAATAATGATAAAACTAAAATCATAGATTTTAACAAAAGAACGAATAATGATAACGAAAAGAATGTGCGTTTACTAGGATTTCATATAGACAGCAATCTCAGCTGGAAAACACAAATTACAGAAATCAATAAGAAACTGTCCAAAGGTCGCTTTGCCCTGAGGAGAATGAGAAGCGTGGTAAGCAAAGATGTACTTAGAATTGCATATTTCGGTCTTATACAATGCCATTTGCAATATGGGATATTATTATGGGGATCAGTATCAAATGATGTTTTGATACCCCAGAAAAAAATAATCAGAGAGATGGTTCGAGCTAATTTCAGAGATCTTGCAAAACCTTTATTCATTGATTTAGAGATTCTTACGGTACCATGTCTATATATACTTGAAGCTATCTTATACGTACATAGAAATAAAGATAAATACACTACACAAATACACTACATGATTACAATACTAAAAGCAAAGAGGTCATTAGAACAGCAAAAATGAAACTAGTAAATACTGAAAAACAAACCGAAGTCTTATATGGCAAAATATATAATACGCTTCCAAAAGAATGGAAAAACTATTAAAAAAAAATTGTGTTGAAGCCAGGCTCTTTTGAGCCAAGCATTTTACTCAATAAATGAGGTTTTTGATGCAGTCTGGCCAGTTGATTAAAGGCAATAAGGAAATTGATTCAATTTTAAATGTGTTTCAGAATAGCTTATTATTTTAGGTTACTAGCTAATTGTAATGGATTTTATACTTTTCTTTTTATGACTTCAACAAATTTGTGTGTTGTTTCAAGTGTACATAATATTGTAAAAAGACCAATAAATTTTATCTTATATTGATTGATACCTCCGTCCCAGACTTATAGCATCAGCTATATTCCATTGTTTGTAAATACCTGCAAATGTTTAAATTGATAATATGTTTATATCCTTAGAATCCATAGCCCTATATGTACATACGATTAATTACATTTCTTATTTCTCAAGTCTTCTTCCGATATCCTCCAACGTGAACAGTCTGCCAATCTTTTACATGATGGATACTGGCAGCACTGGATGGGACTCACAAGGGGATACAGTATATTCCATAGCTTCTTTAACTATGTCAATTTTTCCTGTTCATTCGAGTCAGAATTTGAGAGGACAACAAACTTCTTACAAGATTTGCCGTGGTGAATCGGTGGAATCTGAGTTGCAGAGTGCGAATCAGACGAAGAAACAACTTCGTTTTCTCTATCTAAAAAACAGTTTCTTTAAATTTAAATTCATAAAATTTTCTGCCACTTTTGTATACCCTCATCGGATGTATCTGTGGATTCTTCTATGGGAGAACTCGGTAGTGGTTGGTATTGTCCATATTCACGCCCCCCAGGTTCTTGATCAGAGTCATCATCAGTCACCAATATCACTCCCTCATTGGAAACTCTAAATCTTCGTTTGGGTTGTCTGGTTCTGGTAAACCGTTATCTGCAATAACCATTGATGTATTTTTATCTGTAGCGAGATGATTCGATTGAACACAAGATTGTTTCATACAAATTTGTTTATTCCGAAAACTAATTTGAAACTGCAGTGGAATATTAGTCAGATCGTACTCATACTTCGTTTCTTCTTTTTCCTTTGAAATTCATATTCGATACCATCATCGCTACCAGAGGGCGCAACAATCTGGATACCTCAGAGTAAAAAAATTTTTTTTAATGCTGACAACTATGAGTATTTTTTCTCAGATGAATAGCATTCATTCGATGTGACGTGGTTGATCATATCAGTCAATAAAACAAACACTGATCTAAAATAATAACGACAGTGACGTTACCTTTTCAATCAGCCATATTTTCCATATTTGCCACGAGTTTTCCCAATAAAATTCAAAAATATGCATTCATTGCCTACCTGTTTTACCATTGGAATATTACATTTTGCTCTGTTTCAATCTTAGATCATATATGCTACGCTAGATACGTCATCGCATCGTGTACATAGGAAACATTGTGTCTTCTAATATATTGATTTCAAAGATTACCACCTAGAAAGCTCAGAAATAAACTTTGTACTGTCTCAATATTCTTGAAACAACCCCAATTGGCGCTAGTGTATATTAGCATGATGTACTCATTACTTCTGTAGTCCAATAGCCAATTAATTTAAAAAAACGAATAGAATCTGGTGTTTATATTGTCCAACTAAGGAGATTTTATAGGCGATGATTATGTTATTGAATAATTTCAAGGGAAACGTTTCATTAAAAATCTGCGGTTTTTGAGAGAATATCCATTCTTTGACTTTGAGGCTTTCCCTCATCACAGATCCTATAAAGAAATAGATATAACATGAGCCGCTCTTCCAATGATTACTAGATAGCATAGAAATGTAATTATAATATAATTACATTTCTATGCAAAACAGCCGCTTTGCCATGGCTGACATAAGACTCCACTTCAAGTTGGTACACCTGATTTTCAGTTGTCTGTACCTTTCTAATAAAAGAAATGGAACGGTGTCAAAACTTGATTGACGTTCAGAGTTCAGGGCAGGTTTTCCATTTTTCATTGATGTGTGAGTTTATTATTTAGAAGCAATAAACTGCTATATATTCACACTGTATCGTATTCAGGCTCACATATTTACTAGTAGCAAAAGACAAAATGGAGATTGAATGATGAATATAAATGATAATGAATGATGGGCCAAAATTAAAGAGAGACCAACTCTGATATGGGAGTCTAATGGCGGCGCCCTATGAGGTTCCATTTTGATATCTGCATCTGATATCTACTTCTTTTATGAGGTATGTGGTTCTCATTCAGCAGCCAATCCGAAAACAGAACGTCGTAGTGGCGTGAGCCAAAACTCTAAAAATCTTCAATGTTAATCATTAGAAGACTTTTTTTGGAGCTTCGTGAACCGGAGAGAGCTATAGTCGCAACCGCTGTCACTACCAAAGATGCTATTCAACGTCTCTATCTTGTTACTTTGAAGTACAAATTATTGACGTCACCATCACTCGAACTCAGCCACGCTGTGAATCGCGAATTCATCTAATCAACGTAGAGATAACTCAGCAGGGTTCATCAATATCTTCGGAAAAAGATATTAAGGGTCTGCCCGATCTGAATAAAAGCATATTAAATTTCCACAACTTTACCTAATCAACACTTTTCTAAAATATTTTTATTTGCACATAAATATTGCCATCTACAAAGCTCAGCAATATACTTAGAAATTACAACTATAATTTCATCTGTCTTCGTTTATATGTTGTACTATTATTTTTTTATCTTAGTATTTTCAATTGTTACTGAAACATCATATTAAAATTGAAGTTGAATTTATGTTCTAAGTGCGAATTTACACAATCCAATAAAATTGATCAATAAATTGAACAATAAAATTGACCAATATGGGTTATATTTACACCTGACAATTTATTGGTCAATTTTGGCAACAGTTTTTACTCAGGAATACCAACATACTGACAAAAAATGGTTCAACTATAGAAAAAGTTCCGAATATTATTCAATAGCTTATTGAATTGACTCTGATCCATTCTTAAACATCGTTAGAATTGATTAGGATCTGCAATCAGGACTTTTTCGTGAACTAATGTCAAGTTTCCTTTCCCCTCTTTTCTCAAACAGAGATCTAATCCACCATCTTCTACATCTCTGTCTTTTATATTCATCAATGCACATTGCTGCAAATGTAATGCAACGTAAATTATGTTTTTTTTTCACACTATCAGTTTTCTCGTGGTTAGGGTATGGTATGTGAAATCGCGTAAATAATAACATATAACCTGAAAATCTCTGTTCTAACAGGCAACCAATTCATGGCCGAAAGTTACTGCAAATTGTCACTAAAAATTGATGAAAAATTAGAACCGATTCTAAACCTCATCAATTTATTGGTCAAGTTCAAATTGACGACAATTTTCTGTTTACACCTATCAATAAAATTCAAGGTCACAAAATTGACCAATTTATTGGATCGTGTAAATTCGCACTTAGTTGTAAGAAATAGTATCGTCTATCAATATTCTTGAAACAATCACAATTGGCGCTAGTGTTTGGGAAAGTAATTCAACTGTAGGTCAAATCCAAAGAGAGTAAACTGAATAGGAGGCACTAATAAGCTCTATCCAATCAGAATCTTGTAGCAATAACGCATCATAGTGACGTACTTGGACATGAGTACAGGTGGCCCACGTAACATACAGAGTGGTCCAATATACATTCAGGAGCCTGTAACTCTCAGATACCAGGGTGCGGAATGCGCTTGTCCGCCACTGTCCAGAGTGAATGGTGGCCATGACATTACCATATACGTCACTATGACTCACAAATGATCTTTTATCTCTTTCTATTAGTGTCACCATTGTCTTATGGGGAATAGACTCTCCTATAACGTTTACTCTCTTTGGGTCAAATCGAGTTCGAATTGAGGAGCACCCAAACCAAATAAAACGCATTTTAGAAGAGTATTACGCTGAACATACTGTACATGCGCATTAGATATTAGCATTTATTATTTTTGTTTGTGAGAAAACCTTGATTTTGGAGATTTTTGGAAATGGAAGTGATAATATGAAAATATTGACTTTACAAATTGGTGATCTGAAAACACACATGAGTGAATATTGGTCACACCTGATAGGGCCCGATCCTAAGATTGGGCATTGATTTATCAACTTTCATCTGTCTCGATGCCATTTGAACCTTAACGCCACTTCTTCCTTACGTTGCTTGACTTCCGTTGTTATCAATTGTTATTGTGTTATGTATTCTTTTATTCATCTTTTTTTTCACAAAAGATATTCCTGGAGCAGTTATTCAGAATGGAGTGTCCTTGGTAGATTTATCTGTCTTTCAGTTGGGGAGATATCTTGAGTGTAGGGGTTTCAAAAGGTTTCTTCTTTATTTCTTTTCAGGGAACGAGCATTTCACAAAAACTCTGTTGTCATTGTTTTGTGCTACCAACTGTCCACATTTTTAGAGATAAAACCTCTATGAATGACACATTTGATGAAAGAAATATATGACCGCTTCATGACCATAAATGAAAGGGGAATCTCCCACATGTTTCCAACTTCAAAAAAATCTTCAAAAACTTCTGCCTCTCCAATTGTAATAATTTCATCAGGGTTGTAGGAGAATCACAAACAATATGCTGGATCATTTATTTTTAGTCGCAAAGTGTTTATAATAGAGAGTTATTGCAACGTCCGTTTTATAATTGTTTCAAAAAAGTTTCTTTTATTTTGACATATACATATACCACCACCAAATGAACCTGCTTTATATGATTTTCAAAATATAAAGACGAGCAGTGCTTAACAAACTTTAGATGTTCAACTGGCGACAGATATATGATAGAAAAAAAAACAAATCTGTCAAAAATAAAGGAATTTTTAATAAAAGGTTCTATTTTAGATTGAGGATATCCTCAAAGTTGGAAACTGAATATAAAAGAAACTCTATTAAGAGAACTATAGAACGGACGTTGCGATAACTCTCTAATAGCGTTGCAATAACTCTCTATTTTTGTATTCAAAAAAGTTATATTAATAGGGAGTTTTGTGTGCTTTCGTGCATTTTCGACTATCACGGTCAAAATGCCACTTGAACCTTAACGAAGAAGAGCACCACTTTCTTACTCTTGTTGCTTGGCTTCCGTTGTTGTCAGTTGTTATTGTGTTATGTATCCTCTTATTCAATCTTTCTTTCACAAAATATGTTTTGCGCTACCAACAGTTCACATTTTCAGACACAAAATCTCTATGAATGACACATTTGATATAAGAAATATATAAGGGCTTCTTGACCAATAGTAATTGACTTGGTATATCAAATTGGTGATTTTCCATACAACTAAAGTCAAACAATTGCCATTGGAGACGCATAACTTTTGAAGGTTTTTTTTAAGTTGGCAACTTATGCGAGACTCCCCTATCGAATTAGTATACCAAATTTGCGTTTTTCCATACAACCAAAGTCAAACAATAGGAAATACGCATTATTGTATTTCATTTTTTCTTTGCATCAGTTTGGTTCTCAAAAATTACATTTTTTGAAAACAATTTCTCAAATCCCAAAATTTTGTCAAAATTTCCAAATTTTAAGGTTCTCTTCAATAGCGTTTGCTTCTTTTCTAGAATATTTTGATTTGCACATGAAGATTATCACCTAGAAATCTCAGCCACATACTCAGAAATTGAAAAAAATGTCAATGTATTTAAAAATTCAATTTTTTTTTCATCGTATTCAAAAACGTACTACTAGCGCCTCTGATGAATGTATGCATTGTTATTTCACACATTTAAAACCGCTAGTTGCTTCGAACTGTCAACTATAATTTCATCTGGGTTTGTTGTACTAATATTTTTATTATTATAGAAATTTCAGTTGTAACTGAAACATCACATTAAAAGCTAATTGAATTGACCTTTTCACGACACATTACACGCAAGCACATCCGCCATGTTGAAAAAGCGGGTAGTATGAACATTTCGGACACTTTAACTTGCTTGCTTGGTTTTTTGGCCTGTCTACTACGGCAATAAACTAGTATCGGGGAAGCATATTTATAGATTATACACGTATTAAGTGTCCGAAAAACATAGCGGAAGTTGAGGCATGCGCACAAAATATTTTCTAGAATGAAACGGCCTATTTATGTTTGGGTTTTAAGAAATACATTTTTTTTATGAATATTTCTGAAACAAATATAATTGGCGCTAGGTTTGGGGAAAGTTATTGAAGTGAAAGTCAAATCGAGTTTGCATTGGGGATTTGATAAATTATTTCCATGAAATGTAATATTCGAGGACCGAACGTAGGCAAATAAGGATGAAAATGAAATCATGCGTGTTCCCTATTCAACCTTCACTTGAATAACTTCCCCTAAACACCAGAGCTAATTGTGGTTCTTTCAGGAATATTGATAAACAATATCATTTTTTACAATCCAAACATAAATTTAATCCTAAGGAAAATTTGTATTCCAGTAATTCAATAACAATACCTATAAGAATGTTTTTTCAGGAGGTAGGTACATATATATGAACATTCATTTGGAGTTTCCTCTACTTTTGAAGTGGAAAATATATCAATTATCTATATATATGAACTTTACAAGTAGGCAAAATCATACAAGTAATCGTAGGAACAAATCAAATCACAAAAGTCTGAAGTTATATCCATGACGGAATTATGGATATTCATGAATGTGCACACAGGGTATGTCTGCTGCAGCCTCTCTGATACTTGATTTTCGAATCTGTAAGATCTTCTCGGTTGATTGCAGCTAACCATAGAGCTCTTCTCCTCCTCGATAAGTCATTTTTACTGTCAAAAACTTATGATTTGGAACTGTAGGCACCGAGTGAAACCCGACTCTATCCCTGTCGTGACGGGCCCACAGTTAACTACAATGCAAGTAAGGGGCATTTTTCTTCAGTTGAAGCACGAATTATAATCCAAAATTGAAAAAACTACTCAAATTCGCACAGAAAATCACAAAATGAACACTATTACCACTATGGTCGCTTATGACGAATTGCAATGTGTGCCAACAGCCGCCATATTGCTTTCGTTTTGACAGGTCGATGGATTGCCTAATAGAACATAACCTATTGCTTTCATGGTGAAATCTTCCAATACAACTTGAAATTTTTTTCTGTTGTATTTGTAGAAGAGAATAATAATTTTGCAGTGATAATCTGATATTAACTGATTTTAGATTAAGTCCCGTCACTGTTGATAGTGTTTTGATTTTAAATCATAACATAACCTACCTTTTTTCAATTTGGAGAGGGGATACTGTCATACTGTGACTGACTACATGACCGTTTCTGCGACAGTAGCACCAGGCACCAGTAAATTTTTAGCCTCTCAAGGTTTCTTTAAAAGTGGCGCGAAAACATTGCCAGTAAGTTTCAGTAATATCGGGAATATCGGAACATGCCCATCATCGAGTATTTATAAGATTATGATTTATGATTGGCATAGAAATTTCTGATCCTTGAATCTTGGTCTTGGATGTTATCTATGTAAAACTCGATTAATCGGTCTTATTTTTGTTTTTTGTTAAATCTGGAAAAGGCAGCTGAAACAAAGCTCTGTTACCTAGCAGATTGTCATATTGGAATATTTTAAACTGTTATTCTGATTTGTGAATGTCATAGAGGTAGGTTATCGAATGTAGTGTTTACTGCACTATAGGTATTGTAACGAACCTAGGCCGGACCTGTCGCCTCACATGTTGCCATCGACAGCGATGAGATCATCCCCGGAGATGTTCGAGAACCATCCAGTGCGCTCTGCCGCGGAAGACAACGGTCAATATTGGAAACAATTGGAACACGCCGGTCGCCAACGGAAAGAATTCGAAACATCGAGAATGCTGTATCGGAGATAAATAGGCAACCCTCAAGTCTCAGACACACGGTCTGAACGAGCCCATACCATCGAGCTATACAGTGGCGTAGTAATATAAATTAAGTTGTAGATTCAGTGTGAAATAAATTATTTAAACCAAGTTAAGTTTATTTACGTTACAATTGGTGTCGGAAGTGAGATTTTGAAAATAAACAAGTGATCGTGGACTGGATAGTCAGAAAAATAAATTGATAGACCTTTCTGTACGCCCAAAATAGACAGTGGCCCGGTTTTCGCGAAGTGGACAATTGTGCGTGGGAATATAAACTGATACGCTGTTCGCGTGAAACAGAAAATAGACAGTGGCCCGGTTTTCGCGGAGTGGACAATTGTGCGTGGAATATAAACTGATACACTTTTCGTGTAAAACAGACTGATACCTCGTCAAAAGACAAAATGTGTTCAAGAAAAGTGCGCTTGCGGATTTGAAGGTAGCGGAATTGAAACAGGAATTGGAGGAAAGGGAACTGGAAACAACAGGTAAAAGCAAGTACTCCAGGAAAGACTTGCAGAAGGACTTATACAAGAAGGTGAGGGACCCCGAAACATTTTATTCGAAGTTCCGGAGGTGATTTAAGTTTGGTAATGAATAAACTCGAAGAAACTACTAAATCCGTGAAAGAAGAACTGCAACAAAATTCTAGAAATCTGGAAGAGAAGCTTTCTAGAAATCTGGAAGAGAAGCTTCAAGAAATTCTAGAAATCTGAAGAGAAGCTTCTAGAAAATTCAAGAAGCCTGGAAGAAAATGCTAGAAATCTGGAAGAGAAGCTTCTAGAAAATTCAAGAACCTGGAAGAAAATGCTAGAAATCTGAAGAGAAGCTTGAAGAAAATTCTAGAAATCTGGAAGAGAAGCTTCAAGAAAATTCTAGAAATCTGAAGAGAAGCTTCTAGAAAATTCAAAAGCCTGGAAGAAAATTCTAGAAATCTGGAAGAGAAGCTTCTAGAAAATTCGAGAAGCCTGGAAGAGAAGTTCCTGGAAAACACAGAAGGCCTAAAAAAGAATTGTGTGGTGTGGCTAATTTCCTAGAAGAAAGAATGGGAACCGTTGAGACAGAGATAGATAAAATTAGGAGCAAATGAACACGGAGGTAGATAAAATCAAAGATGGGGTCGAGGCAGAGATGGACCAAATAAAGGAAACGATCAGTAAGCTGGAAAAACAAATTAATAATGCGTCCTCCACAGAGAGGTAACGAAAATGCAATGCTGGACTTGAGTTTGAACGTGGATAAAGTTCAAGAGGGTATAAAAGATGTCAAGGTCATTTCAGAAATAGGAAGCTTTCCATGAAGCCGCCTCAGTTCGATGGAAAACTCCATGGGCAAATTACCGCCGGCAGTTTGAAGCAGCGGCCAAAGCAAACGGATGGAATGCAGGGGAAAGAGCTGTAGCACTGACACTTGCATTACGTGGAGAAGCGACAAATATTCTACAAACTCTACCTCCCAAGAACAGGAGGACTATGATCAGCTGATTAAACATCTAGAATTACGATATGGCCACGCCCATTTGGAACACGTATACCACTCCCAGCTGAAAAATCGCTGCCAAAAATCGGGCGAATCCTTACAAGAATTCGAAACTGACATTGCACGCTTGGTTCGTCTCGCATATCCAGCCACACCAGAAAATGTAATGGAGCGACTAGCGGTTCAAGCATTCCTGGATGGACTCCGTGACCAAGAAACCAGACAAGCGTTGACACTAGCCCGTCCAACACATCTCGTAGACGCACTGGCACGCGCTTTGGAATTCGAGGCAGCGAAACAATCTTGCAAAAGCCAGAGTAAAGTCCGAATGATTGAGGAAGACTCACAGGAGCCTGCTAATTTGGAAGCTGCCATAAGGAAAGTGATTAAGGAAGTGTTCCCTGAGAAAAGACAGATAAGATGCTGGAATTGTGGCAAAATTGGACATGTGCGTAGCAAATGTCCAACATTCGAATGATTAAGGACCCGATGCAGGAAAACCAAAGAAGGTCGACGGAAGGGCAACCGTCGGCCTGTGTCCAGCAAGCCCTGGTTAACAACTCATATGTCGCTATCCTGCAACGACAGAACAGAGGTGTTTTCGTAGACGGTCTCATCAATAACGAGCCTTGCACCATGCTGCTAGATACAGGTGCGACTAGGACAATTCTCGGACCTTCCTTTGCCAGAACACCGGAACGAATTGAACCGACAACTTGGAAGCTACGCACAGCAACAGGGAGCCAGCTACTGTATATGGCGAGCTACCGATTGAAATAATTTTGGGCAGCACTAAAGTGAAACATCAGGCACTTGTAGCGGACATCGAAAACGATGCAATCATCGGAATGGACATCATGAATTCCAGAGGGTTTGAATTGATTTCAAAGACGGCGTCCTACGTGTCAACGGAAGAGCTGGTACTTCATGGGAGAAGTGAAGAGTTGATCCGTGTGCTGTTGGCTGAAGATATAAGCGTACCTGTGTGGGCTGAAAGCATCCTGGAGGTTCTCCTGGACGGGAGTGTGAGCAGTGGAGACGTGATGATGTTCGAGCCCAAACTTCATGATGAGAAAATTGGGCGAGGATTGCCTAGGGAAAACCCTGTTACGTGCTGAAAAATTTGTACCGGTAAGGGTCATGAATGTCAATTACTTTCCAGTGACCTTAAAGAAAGGAACAATTTTAGGCACTGCTCGTCAGTTTCATCTGTGATCCGGGCGTACGAGGTACTTTGCCCACAACTTGCCCACAGAACTAGAAAAATTAGTTGCCATCTCTTCCAAAGAAATAAACCAGCTCAACAGCCCAAACTAAGAGATTTAGTCAAAAGTACCAAGACATCTTCGATACCGGACAAGGAAAAGGGGTCGAACTAATGTGGTCCAGCACAAGATTGATACTGGGGTGCCCGACCGATCCGGCAATCAGCAAGAAGACTTCCTCTGCCAAGAAGGAAGAGGCTGACAAAATAGTCAGCGATATGGGAAAAGAAGGAGTTATCGAGCCATCTGACGTCCCTGGTCCTCTCCAGTCGTACTGGTGAAGAAAAAGGATGGATCGACACGCTTTGTGTAGACTATCGCCAACTTAATAATGTCACGAAGAAGGACAGTTACCCTCTCCCGAGAATAGATGACACCCTAGATACGTTGGCTGGTTCCACGATTTTCTCGACCCTTGATCTGAAGAGTGGATACTGGCAAGTAGAACTCGCTCAGGAAGATCGAGAAAAGACTGCTTTTACCATCGGCTCAGGATTGTGGCAGTTCACCGTTATGCCATTCGGGCTCTGTAATGCTCGTGCCACATTCGAAAGATTGATGGAGACAGTGCTGAAAGGACCTCATGGAACACGTGTCTAGTGTATCTCGACGACATAATTGTGGTCGGCAGATCGTTTGAGGACCACGTGAAAACTTGGAGAGTATTCCTGCGACTGAGGAACTCCGATTGAAGCTGAGCCCCTAAGAAATGCCATCTGTTCCAAAAAGAGTACGATACCTCGGCCACGTTGTCTCTGGAAAAGGAGTAGCAGTGGATGACCAGAAGATCAAAGCGTTAAGGATTGGCCCATCCCAAAAGACATTCACCAACTTCGAAGTTTCCTTGGTTATGCACATACTATCGCCGATATGTGCTGGATTCGCCAACATCGCTAAACCACTGACCAGGCTCACGGAGGGCCAAACAAAGTTCCAGTGGTCCGAAGAATGTCAAGACTCATTCAGGAAGCTGAAAGGAGCTTTGATCAACGCACCTGTACTGAGCTATCCCTACCCGAAGGGAAATTCATTTTGGATACGGACGCCAGCAACGTGGACTTGGAGCTGTCCTATCTCAGATCCAGGAGGGACAGGAGAAGGTCATTGGTTATTTCAGCAAGACGCTTAGCAAACCAGAGCGCAATTACTGTGTCACCAGGCGAGAGCTGTTAGCTGTTGTAAGGAGTGGAACACTTCTACAAGTACGTGTATGGAAGAAGATTCCTGTGAGAACTGACCATGCAGCTCTCAAATGGCTCTTACAGTTCAAAATCCTGAGGGTCAAGTAGCACGTTGGATCGAGAGACTCCAAGAATTCGATTTCGAGATCGAACATCGAGCCGGAACTAGCCATAAGAATGCAGATGCCTTGTCGCGAAGACCATGTCCAGATGATTGCCTACATTGCCGACGAGCAAAGAGAAAGAAGCAACACTTTGTAGAACCGCGGCAATGGATGACAACTGGAATGACAGCAAGATCCAGAAAGACCAAGAGAGACCCCGACCTTGGCTTAGTCGTCAGCTGGAAGAAGGGCAATCGAAGACCATCATGGCAGGAAGTCGCAGAGTTACTCGCCGGCTGTTAAGTCCTATTGGGCACAATGGAACTCTCTTATTCTGGACAATGGGATCCTGAAACGTGTGTTGGAGGCCGATATTGGTGGGGAAGACAGACGCCAAATAATTGTTCCCAGGAACAGAAGAGAGGAAGTGCTGCGGAAATCCATGATGGAGTCGCCGGAGGACATCTGGGAGTGACGAAGACCCTGCAGAAAGTGAGGCAACGGCTTTACTGGGCCAATTGTCAGCTGACGTCCAGGACTGGTGCAGGAAGTGCGCTGCATGCGCTGCAGCAATGGACCTCGAATACGACCCAAGGCCCCGATGCGTCAGTACAACGTAGGCAGCCCGTTCGAGAGAATCGCCATTGACATCGCCGGCCCGTTTCCCGTATCCGAGCACGGGAATAAATACGTCCTTGTGGCAATGGACTACTTCAGTAAGTGGGCGGAAGCCTATGCCCTGCCCAACCAGGAAGCCATCACCGTCGCCGACGTCTTGGTGAAAGAGTGGATATGTCGATTCGGTATTACAATGGAGCTGCACTCGGATCAAGGCAGAAATTTCGAATCCAACCTTTTCCAAGAAATATGTCTACTGCTGAACATCCGCAAGACAAGAACCACGGCCCTACATCCGCAGTCCGATGGAATGGTGGAACGGATGAACAGGACGATCAACCGCCACTTGTCCAAGGTTGTCTCTGACCATCAAAGAGACTGGGACCAGTATCTTCATTTGTTCCTGATGGCCTATCGATCCGCAGTACACGAGTCAACAGGTCAAACTCCTGCTAGTATTATAATGGGCCGAGAACTGCGACTGCCTTGTGACCTGAAGTTTGGGATACCGCCAGGACAAGACACTGCGGGAGAGGACTACGTCAGCAAACTTCGGCAGAGAATGGACGACATCCACGAACGAGTCCGGTTGAACATCCAGAGTGCCAGCGATAAAATGAAGAAGACCCTATGACATCAAGGCCGACGCTGGAGGGTTCAAGGTTAATGACCTGGTTTGGCTGTACAACCCCAAACGTCGTCGTGGACTATCACCAAAGTTGCGGAACTCGTGGGAAGGCCCGTATAAAATCGTGAAAGGATAAACGACCTTGTGTACCGAATCCATAAGCCACCCGTGGAAACCAAGGGTCGTCCATTTCAACAGGTTGGCCCTTACGCTGGAAATCATGACCAAGTTCGCACCCTCAAGCCACCGGAGGATGATATGACGTTCGAGAAGTTTATGTCCTTGTATTCAAACGGGCAGAAAGTTCTACATGGGGTTACTAGAGAGGAGTCACGAGACCTTTCGAGGTGCCTGCTGACTACGCACCTAGCGCGCACTGTGTGGCAGAAGATCTTCGAATGTCCAGGGGCATCGCCGTAGTGTTCTCCAAGAAATTTGGTCAACTCCAAACACTGCGGGAGCAGAATCCAGAAGTTGGTGGGGTGCTACAGTTGAAGAGAGGCCAGAGAAACATCTACTACCTAGTTACCAAGAGGCATTCCCAAGATAAACCGTCCTATGAAGATGTCTCACCAAACTAAGAGATACTATGGTGGACCAGAATCTGGTGGACCTAGCACTTCCAAAATTGTCCTGTGGTATTGATGGGTTGGACTGGAGAGTCATAAGAAGTATGCTGGAGGCGATATTCAGATCCAGCGGCGTCAAGATTTTGCTTTGCTGTAACCCTCTTCCACGACCGATCATGAAGACCGTGGAGTGTTACTTCCATCGAACTTCACGGTGCAGATATGGGGAGTCATGCAGATATCGTCACACTCCAAGGATGAAATTTCGGGACGAAATGTCTTTAAGAAGGGGGCAATGTAACGAACCTAGGCCGGACCTGTCGCCTCACATGTTGCCATCGACAGCGATGAGATCATCCCCGGAGATGTTCGAGAACCATCCAGTGCGCTCTGCCGCGGAAGACAACGGTCAATATTGGAAACAATTGGAACACGCCGGTCGCCAACGGAAAGAATTCGAAACATCGAGAATGCTGTATCGGAGATAAATAGGCAACCCTCAAGTCTCAGACACACGGTCTGAACGAGCCCATACCATCGAGCTATACAGTGGCGTAGTAATATAAATTAAGTTGTAGATTCAGTGTGAAATAAATTATTTAAACCAAGTTAAGTTTATTTACGTTACAGTATGCATGAATTACATTTGTACTTCACACATGTTTTCCTTTTTAGATGGCTTTGATGATCCCTGACAATATTTTAGAGACTCTTCTTTGTAGTGTCTGTCACAAATACCTGACGGTAAAGCCAGTAAAAGTATATCAAAATGGAGAAATCAAGTGTGGGAGATGTACCAAACCTGGTGATAGAGGGGTGGTTTCTTTATTTCACTTGGTTGCAGATCAGAGTATCTTTAGATGTATCAACATGTACGACGGTTGCAATGAAATCCTGAGTTTTTCCAAAGTACCCGAACATGAAAGTACATGTATCGGTAAGACACATGCTTGCCCCCATTGCCCTGATAGCAAAGCGGTGCCCACTTTTTTCATGAAGAAACATTTCGAAGAAAACCACGAACAAGCCCTTCTAACAACCCCTGTTTTCAACTTTCTACCAGATGAGGAAATTGAAATGAAGAAAGTTTTCTTGTATATCGTAGATAGAGAATTGTTTTATGTATTTTTGAAATCTGTATCAGATGATTATTTCGCAATCGCTGCCTTACATTTGGGTGACCCTGAAAAATCGAAGAATATCAAACAGAAATTCATTTTACATGTGGATAATAAGATTGAAACAGAAGAAAAAATATGTGGCTCGGTCAACTCCAAAGATGCTGATTATTTTCGGTTCAAAAAATTCAAACCTGTTGGAGGCAAGTCAATGATGATTACTGTAGAAATCCAAATCAAGATCTCTAATAAAGAACTGCTAAGGATTCCTTTGCCAAATTATGAGCGAGTAGGTTCTGTGGACAGGAGCACGATAAAAACTTTATTCACCAAGCAGAACTCCCCATTTCTCATCCGAAGTACAGATTTTCTTCCAGAAAATATGTCTCTGCTAAGGTCTATATATTTGAGTACCATATTTTGCCAAATGTATCCTTTAAATGCATTGAATGCCAGAGGTATTTTAGTACATGACATTGGAGAAGTGATTTTGCATTGTCTGAATTGTTCACAAATAACATATATGACAGATTTCAACTCAGGATATATAAAATTATATGAAGAAAATGAAAAAAAGAATTTGTTATGTACTTTTTGTTACTCATACATCTCATCTACAAAATCATTTGATGAGAAAAAAATTCATAGTAGGCTTAATCCAGACTTTCTGACAAAAATATCATTTTTCTGTCATTGGAACTGTGCTCAGTGGTTTCCTTGCACTGGATTGGATGAACACGAAATCAAATGTATGAGCCAACCTATCCGTTACTGTCCTGAGGAACTGTGTGAATTCCAAGGTCGATTGTTTGAAATTCGAGACCATTTCAAGAACAATTCCTCATGTAACACTCTTCACTGTGGTTCTGTTAATTCAATCAAAATAATACCCTCCCAATCTCCTTATAGGAAATACATCATGGTTTCCAATGTGTTCATTGCTATGAAGTTGATTTGGATAGAACCACAATGGAATATTTCAATCAGCCTTTGTGGGGGTGAAAATAACTTTTTGCAGGCAAAGGCTCTGCTATTCGAAAATAATGATAAGTTTCTAGGTATCGTAGAAGTTGACCAAGTACTGAAAATTCATCATCGAGAAGATATTAAAATCAAATGTTATTTGGAATCAATATGACTATGATTACATTATGAGAGGAGTATTTGATGCCTCCTCAATATTCTGTATCTCAATATTACATGTATATTTTTTTTACACAGTGTTGTCTCTTTAAACTCTTTAGAAATAATTTATTTTTATTGTTGAAATAGTTTCTATTTTAAAAATGACTTTATTTTATTATTCCTATATTTTTAATGTATTTTTTAGAGCATAAATGATTAGATAAAAAAATTATGATTTTATTTATTTATTCAAGGAAAACTCTACTGAGGGTTCCCACAGAGTTTATGTCTGAAAACACAACTATACTTACCCTTTTATGAATTTCTTAATAACTTTTGACGCCCCTCATAACATTGAAAACAATTAGAGGCCTCAAATTAATTTCTCAAGTTGGATGGAATCTCTAGTACAGACACTCCGAGAGGGGTTGTAGGGTATGTCACCCCCAATATTTTTCCCGAATCGGCATTTTTTGAGTTAATCGACAAAGATACGCCTTTTTTTACGATATATTTTTTTTTCCAAATTCCTCTTGTGAATGATATGAATAAATCTCAAATAGGTGGGTTGAAGGACGAGTACAAGACAACACAATTTTATGCTTAAATTTTGTCTATATGAAGAGGGAAAAAATCTCAAAATCGTCTCCACAACATTTATTTACTCTAAATAATCACAGACATGTTTCGGTACCAGACGGAACCATCTTCAGCTAATGTTAAAACATTATGGAGAGGAAAAATTACAATTAAGTAATACATTAAAAGGTTATAAGGTAAAGTGAATCAATTACTCCGTCTAAGACCAATGTAGGGCCGTGGCAGAGCAAGTCAAAACTATCTGACGGTAAATTCGGTTATGTCCACAACTTAGATTGGTAGGACAACATTATTTCGCATCTAATGTCATGAAATGTTTACACATCGTGCTAAATTTGATAGTTTGTTATAATTCTACCTTTAATATTGATTATAATGTTCCTTTGCTCCATGTACTGCGACATATTATGTACGGCCTCGTTCCTATGTAGGTACAGTTGTCCTACCAATCTAAGTTGTGGACATAACCTAATTTACCGTCAGATAGTTTTGACTTGCTCTTCCACGGCCCTACATTGGTCTTAGACGGAGTAATTGATTCTTTACCTCATAAAATTTT